>CAUYQV010054865.1:0-89165 GCA_963574575.1 Galagoides demidoff
GTGGTCCCAGCTACTTGGGAGGCGGAGGCAGGAAACTCGCTTGAGCCCAGGAGTTGGAGGTTGCTGTGAGCTGTGATGCCATGGCACTCTACCCAGGGGGATAGCTTGAGGCTCCGTCTCAAAAAAAAAAAAAAAAAAAAAGAAACGCTGTTTAGAGCAACAGAAACTTTAGAAGATTCCAAAGACTGCCACCACACAACTGCCTATAAACCTGGGACAGGTAAACAGGACCCATGAGAACAACTCCACTCCAGACCCCCGGCAACTCCTGGAAGAGCTCACACCCACCCTTGCAGAGAGTTCTAAGCCCAGAAGTCCCTCGCCTGTCCTCAAGAAGGGGGTGGGCTGCCCTGAGCCCACTCTCTCCCAAATCCCACAAGGAATGAAACCAAGAAGAAAGAACCTCAAGACTCATCTGGTTCCCACACATGGCCCTGGCAAACACAGCTAAAATGGCCTTTGTCACTTCCCAGGGTAGACCAGCATGGGGAGCCTCCTGGGGACAGGGAGGAGCCACCTGGGGACAGGAGGTGCCTCCAGCAGACACCTTCCTCAGTGTGGTAGGTAGGGAAACAGAGCCGTCAGGGAGATGGAAAGCCCAGAGCAGAACAGATCATGGTAAAACCAGTTAAGACCAGCAGTCACAGCTAACGTGGACTGAAGGCTCATGAAACATGTGAGCTCTTCATGACCCACTGACTGTTCAGACCTCACAACAGCCCGGCCAGGTGGGACCTGTTACTCTCCCCATTTCCCAGCTAAGGAAACTGAGGCATGGGGAGGTTAGGTAACTTGACCAAGTGGAGGAACTCCAAAGCAGGAGAGCCAGGGAACCGGAAAGAAGGAGCAAGGACAAGAGATACAGGCGACATCAAGTTTCAGATTCAAAACCTACTCCATGACAGTCACCAGGCCAGGTGACATCTGTGAACACCCTTCTCTATACAAGCGCCCCGTAAGGTGGGCATCAGGGTCTCCTTTACACAGGAGGAACTGAAATAGTCAGGAACAAGCTAGAGAGGAGCAGAGCCAACACACACCCAGGTTGCCTGCATCTGTCTACCGTGTCACAGGGCCAAGAGGAGAACTGGCGGAGTCCCCGCGTGAGCCCTCTTACCTGAGAAGATCGAGGCATGCCTGAAAATGTCCGAGAGGCGGGAGGTCACAGGCTCGTAGGGTGAGGCCTCATAAAACTCTTCACCTGGAAGAGAGAACCAGCATGAGACACAGGCTCCTCCTGTGCAGACTGTTCCCAGCACTCAGCAAATCCGCCCGGGGAACCTGCCACGACAGGGGCTGGGCTGGTGCTGCCAAGGAGGTGAGAAATGGGGCAGCCCTCCCCCAGGTGAAAAGCGCTTGCCAGGGTGAGTAAGGAGGGAAGTGTTTAACATTTCATGCAGGATACCTCCGGCTGGGGAAGCTCCCCCTGGTCAGAACTGCCTAACACATCTCTCTCATGACCTCCTGTGTGGCCAGCCCTCTCTAAAGGACTTCTGGAGGCATCCGGAAGGAAGGTTTAGAGGAGGTAGATAATCCAGGGTCCATGGGAGGCTGGGGATGAATCATAGGATTGGGAGCTAAAGAGCCTCCACCATCACTCAGGGTGGAGGTGCTTCCCCACTGAACAAGAGAGAGCTCCAGGGTGGCCCAGAGAGGTGAAGTGACCTGCCTGAGAAAACACAGCTACTCCAGGAGCCAGAGCTAGATCTGGTCTCCTGACCCCCACAGAGGTGTCCGTTCCCAGCACACCAAGCCAGCTCTGCCCAGGTCAACAGGAGAACAGAATTTCCTCTTTGATTCCCATCACTTAGCCAGGGGTATCTTGCTAAAGGGGCTAAAAGTCTCTAAGCCCTCAGGCCCCATCCACCCTTCCCGCATCTGCCAGCTCCTCAGACCTGTCTTTGGGACTTTGAAGGAAAACACAAATGAACAACAGGAGACAGATGGCCCCGGGCTGCCCTGGAGACCGCCATCACCTCATCAGGAATCTTGCCACCCTATGACAATGCCTAAGCAGGAAAGGAAATGCCCTCTGGAGAGGTTACTGGGGAGACGAAATCAAAGGCTGATCACTCAGCCTGCATGTGTGTGGCAAGGGGGGAGGAAGATGGGTGACTAGATCCTCAAACACTGATCTCCCATCCAGCCAGGGCCCAGGACCAAGGCAGGCACCCCCACCCAAGGGGAGCACAGAAGCAGCAGCCTATGGGGGTGCTTGCAGTAAGGTGTCACTCTTCCAGAACTGGGAGGGGCCTGGGAGTCCTCCTGGAAGGGTCTCTTTCCTGTGGTCATGTGGTCACCAGCAGCTAGCACAGGAGACTCAGCTAGGCCCCTGCTGGCTCAGGGAACAAGGACTCTGTCTGCTATGCCCCACAGACACCCAGAAAATAGGACAGACCCCCAGAGGAACAGGAGGAAACACACTCTGCCTATGAGAAACAGCCCCCACCCTTTGGCTTTGCAAGTCCCCCCACCTCTAGCACACACACTGAGGGCCAAGCTCCCTTTTGTGATTGGACTAATGTAAACACCACTCATTCACAGAGGCCTGTGTCCTTGCCACCTGCTCCCTGGGGCCTTCAGGCCCCATCACCAGCCTGGATGATCTCAGCATCCTCCACCCCACTGGCACTCAACTTAGCCTCTCTGGAGAAACTTCTCGTGCTGGGGTTACCAGCCATTGCTACTTAGTGGGGCTGAACAATACTAGAAGTTAGGAGTCACATTTGTAATAAAAATAATGCTGCCCTGTGCTTTCTATGTGGCGGCACTATTAGAAGTGCTATAGATACATTAACTCATTTCATCCTCTCAACTATTCTAGGAGATAGACACTACTATTCTCCCAGTTTGATTGACAAGAAAACAAGAAGCACAGAGATATTAAGTAAGTTGCCCAAGGTTACACAGCTGGTAGGTGGCAGAGCCAGGATTCAAACCCAGGTAGTTGGCTACAGAGACAAACACTATGAATACTGTCCCCCAAAATAGAAAGTGTTACTGGAACCCTGTTATGCCTAATTAAGTGCTGTTGTTTCACCCTTCCCAAGATCAGTCTTCTCCTACTGCCTGGGTGTCCCCTAAGGCAGGGCCTGGCCTTCCCTACTACACCTGAGTACAGATCAGCCAGTAACATGACTAAAGGGTCCTGGGGCAGGAAGGTACAGCCTCTTCCAGGGCCGGTTTGGGAGGGGCTCCTGCTCTTTAAGTTAACTCATGTGACCTGCTTCTGCCCCAGAATTCACCAGTGGGAAATCCCAAGGTCTGGGCCACTGAAGCCAGACCCAGAATATCAGATTCTAGGAATGGAAAAAGGCCTCAGCTTTTCATGTTCAAAGGACCAGGGGACCTGAATTTTAGTGTCACCTGTGGAGAAGGCAAGAAACCTGGTCTCACATCCCAGTTCAGCTAACAGTGACAGCCCCACTATGTAAACCAGGCATCCTCAAACTACGGCCCGCCTAGGACATTTATCCAACCCTCCGGGTGTTTTTGCTGCTGCTACCTGTCCTGCTTGGCAGTTGACTTCTCCCAGGGCCCACAGTCCAGCTCTCCAACAGTCTGAGGGACAGTGAAATGGCCCCCTGTTTAAAAAGTTTGAGGACCCCTGATTGTAAACACTGGCAGAAACAGAGGAAGAAAAGAGGCCCCAGGCTGTGGCATCTTCACCCGAGGCAGTGAAAGAGACCTGGATAAGGAGCCAGGGGCCCTGTGCTCTGCCACCAGCTCACTGTATACCCTGGGAAGCCATCTCTCCTCTCCATGCCTCAGTTTCCCTGCTGAAAGGAGAGTGGATCAGATAATCTCCAGGCCCCCTGCAGGTCAGCTCCAGCTCAGCAGTCACATCCTCAGAGGCCATACCCCTCCCCAGTCCACTTCCACCACTGGCTCTGTGCACAGGCCAGGGCCTCTGCTGCACACTGTGCACTAAGCCTTGGGAGGGGGAGTAGGTGGAGCAGAGCCCCATGGTGAATCACACCCACCAGCAGGGCCAAAGAGAAGCCAAGAATCAGAAGGAAAATCCAAACCCGCCCCACTCAGCACCAGGCCCAAGCTGGGCTATGAAGTGTTATTAAGGAAGAGGGGTAAGTGCCTGCAGCCTCCCCCAGGGATCCCTGCTTGGCCCAGCAGTGAACACTGAACTCTCAGGGAGACCCTATCACTCACAGGAACATTACCTGCCGTTCAAAGTCCTCTTGGCTTCCCTATCAGCCCAAGGAAGAAACTACCTCTGGCCCCCAAGGCCCAGGAGAAAGTAGAATCCCCTGGGGAAAAAAGACACAGGCTTCCACAGAAGGAAAAAGGGGGTATTTTTCTAGGGGGGCCCAGGGGAGAGGTCTCCAGGCCTGTATGCTGGCCAATGTGGGGATCAAATCTCCATCAGTGCGATCACCCTCTCAGGCACATAGTAGGTACTTAACAGGTGCCATGTTTAACACAGTAGGCATCTGTTGAGTAAATAAATGGACCATCTCAAGACTGGGAACCAGGGATAGCCCATGCAGTTAGGCATTCCTGGGTCAGAGAAAGGGTCTTGATGACCACACAGCGGTGCGCAGCTAAACACACATAACATCATGCTTATTCCTTGGGCTCACATCAGCACGGTCCTCCCGTGCCCTGATGGTGCCAGAGGGACTCAAGGACACAGAAGGGCTTGTGCTAAGAGGCCCAGGTGCCCACCTGGATCTTCCACCTGACAGTTCTCCATCCCCTCCCTGCCTACCCTGCATCTGGCCACTCCACATCTGCAGCAAGCCTACCCCACCCTGCTTCCCCATCTCTGTGAGTTGAAACTGAAGGCTGCTAGAATGAAGCCAGCTGCCCAGAGCAGGGATCAGGCGCTTTAATTTTCTGTAACCACAGAGTCAGGCTCTGGTGAAAACAGGTCCCTTGTCTCTGCAGAATAAAGTGTGTGTGCTTTACGGCAGCAAAGTACTTCCTCTTCGCTTACTCTAGTTCTAGGAATCGAGGTAGCTAAGGGGAAGTGACGACCCAATTGGTGAGGAATTACTTTGCCATCAGTGGTGCAGTAATGATATGCACTTCATTCCTATACGCAAAGCAATATTTGAGCCATCTCAGAGACTGGGCAGGGATCCCCCTCTGCCTGGCCTCCACACCCTGGTAGCTTTCCTCCTTCCCTGCCAGCACCCTGCAGGGCGTGTTCCTCCCCTGCTCTAAGGCTCACCCCCTACCCCACACCTGTCTGGGGCCCACCCCATCCCTGAGCCCAAGGGCATCAATCCTCAGAAGACCCTTGTCTCTCCCTCGCAGCAACATCTCCCTCACCACTGTCCTACCTTAGAGTTTAAACTGCTCAACCCTCTCCCAACTTTAAAAAATATATGTATGTATCATTGTTCTTACCCCTTCATACCAAAATTCTGCAAGGAGTTATCCACATGCCCCATTTCCACCCCCCAGCTCCCATCAGCTCCCCTGACCGCCCTTAAATGTCAGTGCCCCCAGGCTCTGTCACTATCTTCCTCCCACTGTGGTCATGTCCTTAGCTCCAGTGAGCCCCGACAGGCTGATATATACTTCTCCTTCTCTTTCTCCGGGCTTCCATCTCCCATCTGAGCTCCAGACCTGCAGGGGGTAGCCCACAAGAGGCATGCCCCCAAACGGGCCAACCACTCCTTTCTCCTACTACCCTCCAAAACCTGGGCTGCTGCTCCTGATACACTCATCACCCACCCAGGTGTCCAAGACAGAAAGCTGGGTGCCCCTCTGTGACTCCTACCCCCCTCGCCTTCACTCAGTCACCACAGCCTGTGAAGTCTACCTCCTAAATAGCTCTCATACCATCTTCTCCCTTCCTGCCACTACCCTGGCTGTGCCATCACTGTTCCTGACCAGTGTCACAGCAGCAGCTTCTCAACAGTCCCCCAAGGGAACCAGAGAAACACCTTGCTGGAGCCTAAATCTGATCATCTCTCAGATGGGTCTCTCCACCCTATTCTGTCCCACCCTCTGCCATGCTGAGCACCTGCCCTGCCTGGGGCCGCCTCCCACCTGCCCCTCCTGCTCCCTCCTGGGAGTCCTGCCCTCTACATGACTTCTGGATCACATAGCTGGCCTAGGTACCTTCCACTGGTCCCATATCCCTTGACAAGCCTGCCTCCAAGACTCAAGGCAGAACCTGGAAGCCCCAGCCCCAGCCCATCCCCAGTGTGGAAGGTTTGCACATACTGCCTAGCCAGACACTGATCTATTAGTTCAACAAAGGTTTGCTGTGAGTGTACCATGTGCTGGGTATGGAGACAGTGGAAACAAGCCAGTGCAGCCTCCTCCTTCATGGAGCTCATAGTTAGAGGGTGGGAGGTGCAGATGAGTGAGGAGGGCTTCTGTCATTTATGGTGTGACTACTGTGACTGGGAAGCACAGGGTGCTGTGGTAGCAGTTTGGAGGGGCTCCCAAGCCCTTGTTACCAAATCTAAACAGCCTTCTTGGAAGAGGCAGGCGCCAAGCTGAGCATGAAGAGTGAGTCACTTACATAGACGAAGGGACGCGGGGCAGAGTGGGGGCAGTGGAGAGAACAGCACTGGCCCCAGCCCTGTGGAAGGTACCTAGGCCAGCCATGGGTTCTGGAAGCCAGATCTAGGGGCATGGAGGAGGAAGCAGCAAGGGCAGAGTTGGGGCAGCTATGGGGCAGGGCAGGGACTCCAGCTGTACCATCTCCCACCTGGCTCTCACCTCTCTGTCTTCCAGGTGACTCTGACCTCACTCCCGGGTCCACTTCACACTGTCCTGACCTGTGTCACATCATCCCGCTCACTTCCCCATCCTCCAGCCTGTGTCCTCCTCCCTATCTTCTAGCTGTCACTAGTCTTAGTCTCTCTTGGCCTTCTCTTGGGTGGGGCAGCCACTTCCTCTGGGTTCTAGCTCCCCTGGAATCCCTTCCAGGAGAGGGATTGGCACAGGAGCTGGCCAGTTCACCCCATCGCCAAGCCCTCCAAGCTGGAGCCCCAGCCACACATTTAACCACCACCTGCCCCGCCCGGGCTTACCCTCAGTCAGCCCCAGGTGGATGCTCCAGTAGATCTGCAGGCACTGCAGTTCCCTCTTCATGCCCCGCTTGCAGCGGCAGTCGTATAGGGGGCTCTCCTGCAGGACCTCCAGGGCCGCCTGGCACTCCTTGTTAGCCAGCATGGTGTTGCGGTCCCGGCCCGCCAGGCACTGCCGCAACGTGCGGTAGCGGGAGCTGCAGTTGGATTCGGCCGCGCACAGCTCATTGGCCCGGACACAGTCCACTGGGGGGCGCCAGCCGTGGAGCTCCGGGCCCTGCAGGGAGGAAGGGCTGGCCAACGAGCGGAGGGTCTCGTCTGGGTGGTGGGGAGGGAAGACAAGCGTGAAAGAGGGCCGCCACAGTCTCCCACCCAAGACGCAGGCCTGCGGGCTGGGGCCCTTCTGGGAGCTTCACACCCATTTCACACCAAAGCACACTAGGACTAACTCAGCCCTCCTCACACCTAAGCGAGAACTCAGCCTGTCACTCTCCCCTAGCTCCACCAGTGTCTTTTCTGCCCATCGCTCCTCAGCACCAGCCTGGGCCTAGGAGCACAGCACCATATGGCCACAAAGGTGGCTAAAGACCACAGACAGTCTGGGACACCAGGAGCCCAGAGAAGAATGTCACAGCCTCAGCAGAGAGCAGGGTTGCAGGGCTTGCGGGGGGAGGGGTTAGAGGATCACACTTTAATGCCATCCAAGCCACCCAGGAACCTCAGCTCCAGCCAAGGTACCTCATTAGGCCTTGAAAGCAGTATGAAGTCATGTGACTTTCCAAGCCTGTCTGGACTTCATAGAGACTAACCACCGGGCCCAGCCCCACAGTTCACCCTAGGGAAAGTGAGGCCCAAAGAAGGAAGATGACAACTCCAGGTCACACACAGAGGTGGGAATGCCCCCCTGGGACCCATAGTCTAGTCATTCTGAGCCACCAGACTTTTAAGAGAAGACAGGGAGAGACGAGCCCAGGAGAGAGGAGCTGCCCCTTTCTGGCCTCAGCACCCCCATACTACCATCCAGTCCAACTTCACACCTGAAGACTTCCCTTCTATGGGACAAGTTCTACCCAGTCCCCTCCAAAAGAAAATACTTTAGGCAAGACTGGTGAGCAGCTCCACATCCTCCCTCTGCTGTCTCTCCTGTCTCCATCTCTCGTGTCTCTCTGCTGCCTGCCTCCCAAGAGGACTTTGCTCTTTGAATAGCCCTTCTCTCTTCTCACTCTCTCTCTCTCTCTCTCTCTCTCTTCTCTCCTCCCCTGAAACCCTCTCCCTCCAACCCTGTCTCTCTTTTGTTTTTCTTCTTTCCAAAAGCCAAATAATGAATCTATTGCAAAAGGGGAAGAGTGCCCCTCCTGGGACCCTGGCCCTACAGCTGGAGCCTTGGCTTCCCCTCAAACAGCACCTGCCAGCCCACCTACCTGCCCGCTGCCCTGTGCCCACACCCACAGCACCGCCAAAGGGAGAGGTGGGTAAGAAGACTGGGAGGTGAAGGACTGGGAGAGGCTCCCCTGATCCTCTCAGAGTCAAGCTCCCAGAATGGTGTCCTCCAAAGGTAGATATCTCCCCAGCCTCCTTATCGTCTCCTGAGCCCCTCACTCCAGATCCTGCCCCAGAGAAAGCCCACACCACGGCCCAGAGCCACGACTGCCCACTTCCATGACCAAAAGAGTGATTTGGGAGGCATCCTCCACTCCATCTTGCCCCCAAAACATCATAAATCCCAGGCCAGAAGACCCTTCCTCAGAATACTGCAGAATCCCCCCACCCCTGGCCAGAGCAGCCTCCCGCCCTCCCCTAGGACGCCTGCTCAGGAGGGCGCTAACACAGGGACACAGCGACATCTAGAGGCACCACGCTGCACAGCGGGCAAGCCCCAGGTAAAGGGATCCACTCCAGGTGGCACCAGGCAGGGGCCCACTCCTAGAAAGAAGACAGGAGAAGAGGAACAGGGCTAGCCAGGAGCAGGCCTCAGGGGCCAGAGCAAAAGACATGTCACCCTCCCACTGACCACACCAGTGCCCCAGAAGAGGAGGCTGAAGGATGTGGCCAGACTAGAGAAGAAAACAGCACAGAGGGGTCTAGCACCTGCTGGAGAGGCGTCCTCCATGCAAGCTGAGATAGCATCTTCCTTTCTCAGCTTCAGCAGATTCCTACCTCCCTGACCCAGGTGCATCTGGGCCCCCTAAGAACAGCTGAGCCAATGTAGCCCACCCTGCACCTGCTGCCCCCAGCTGGCCAGCCAGCCAGCCTGTCTGCCTGCTGGAGCCTTGGGGTCAGCATAGCCCTGGGCCTAACACTGACTTCACCTGGCATCCCACGGGGCTTCTCCCCTGCCACCTTGACCGAGCAGAGGGCTTTACTGTCAGAAGGGATGGGGATGGAACCTCCTACCATCATCAGCCATCTCAGGAGTCACAGTGTGCTTGAAGGCCAGGATGTTAGCCCTGAGGACACCCACTCACTCTGCCTGCACTACAGGTGAGGCCTAGAGCCCGAGGGAATGATCTCACACTATCTTACACAGGCTTCCCTGCCAAAAGGGAAGACTTCCCCCATCCCACCAACAGGCACGTGTTAACAGGGCAGTGACATGCTCTGCAAAGGGCCAGGGCTTCCTTTCCCCAAACTGTCCTTGACTCTTATTGCCCAACTTGTGACCCTAGAACCAAAAAAGTCTCTCCAGAGGAAGGAGTCATGGTGACTTGGAGCCTTTAGCCAAGATCCTGAGAGTCAAGAGCCGAAGGTGTCCTGGAGATGTCTCCCAATCCTAAATCAGGAGAAAATGGGGACCCATCAAGAACAGACATAGGGTGCAGCTTCTAGGACATCAGGGGTAGGGAGAATGAGAGACGTCACAGCTACGGCTGCCCTCCTGCATCCAGTGTCCCCACTGGAGCCAGAAAACTAGTTGGGAGTAGGTCCTCAACCAGCCCACCATCCCCTCCCAGTCACATTCCCCAGTTTTTTCTCTCCGTGGGTTAGCTGGGCAAAAAAGGTTCTTTCTCCATCAACTGGCCTATACCCCCAGACCTCACTCAGAACCTTGGGAAGGGCCCACCAAAGACCTTGCCCCCAGCTGAACTGCCTCCCCCTAGTCAGACTTCCACACAGCTTCTAGCCAGGAAAATGGCCTTGCAGTTTCCTTAACGCTGACCTAACCCTTCCTTCCGTCTGACCTAACCCACAGCCTCTTAGCCCAGCGTTAGAAAGGGGTTTTTCAAGGGAAGGGGCACGGAAAGTCCAAGCCCACTTCTCTCCTCCTCTCAACATTCAGCCTGCAGGGTCGCAGACACAGGGGGTGGGAGAATCTCTTACCCACCCAAGCACAGGATGTCTCACACACACACACACATATATACACCCACCATGACCAGGACCCCCATTGTCACTTCTGAGGAGAAGAGAGTCAAATCCTCAGCCTCCTGCACTGGAGGAACCAACCTGCAGCAGCAGGATCTGAGCCTGGAGGGGGAAAGGGGTCTGGGTTGCTCTCCTACACCCATGGCCCTCCAAAAAGAAGGCGCCCACACCTGGGAGCCCTGCCGGCAGGGGGTGTGCAGCCAGCAGCCAGCAATCTGGCTGCTCTTCCTGAAATACAATGTTCTTCTCTTCTTGGTGCTGATCATTCTCAGCCCCAGAAAGCTGGGTTTTTTAAGCAGCAGTGGGAGAAAAGGTCAGGTTTTATAACAGCCCCTTTAGGTTGACAGTCCACTTGGTGGGGTTTTTGGAAAGGGCTGCAGATCACCACCAGCCCAGAGCACCAGCCAGCAGCAGGCTCAGCACCTCGTACCCCAGAGAGAAGAAGCTGCCCCAGGCAGGATGGGTGGAAGCCACACCCCAGGGCAGGGCCTTGACCCCTGGGGAACTTAGGCCTCAGAGGTGAGGAAAAGAACAGGGGCCCCAGGGCCTGACCAGCATAGACACCCCATGACTCCAAATTTCCTATGGCAGCCTGGAGGGTGCTTCTCAGACCACACGCATCTCTGTGACGGACTCCTACCTCCAGCTCTGGGCTTTCCCAGAGCCCCTTCAGCAGGACAGAGGGTGCACTCAGGACCCCACCAGGCAACCCAACTCAGCACTGGCCACATAGCTAGCCAAGGTGGCTGGAACAGCACCCCACACTGAAGCAGATGTGCGTTTCTCCAACACAAACACACACACACCTTAGTTACCAGGCCCCCTCCAGGAGCACCTACTCCCCGGCAGCAGCCTTGCCTGGTACTCAAGTCACCACACAGCCTGGCAAACACCCTGTTTTTCTCATCTTCCCCTAGAGATGCCTTCTCTAGACCCCAGCTTCCCAGGCAGCTGAGATTTCAAGTATCATACAAGGGGGTGAGGGGCTAGGAATTCTGTGTGGTAAAGAAACGTGGGGCTCAGCCCCCGCACCCCCCTGCAGCCCTCCTCCCTGCCCTAGAGGGAGGGGGCTTAGAGAAGGAGCCGTGGTCTTTGTTCGGATCCGTTTCCCTTCCCCGCCTCCCACCTTCTTCACCAGAGAAAGCAAACTTTGGCCTCCTTCCCTCCCCTTCCCACGAGCTACGGGGTCCCTGGTCCCCAGAGGTGGGGAGGGAAAGGCCAGAACGGCTGCTCACACCCTCCGCGCCCGCCCACCCATCTGGCTCCGATCTGGGTGGCAGGCAGAGCAAAGGCTGGGGAAAAACTTGAAAAGTGTTCCAGCGAGTGGAGCCGCTGGGAAGGGCTCGGGAGTGGGGCCTTGGCCAGGCAGGTGGGGGTGACTGCCAGGGCTCTCCCGCAAGTATCCAAGCGCGAGCAGCTGGAGAAGCCCATACCCTCCACGGCGAGCGACTCAGGGAGCCGACCGGGAAAGGTACAACTGGCAGGCTTTTTCTCTCGGCGCCACTGAGCCTCTCTCCTCCCTCCTCTTTCATATCAAGAGTTAGATATTTTTTCTTAAGTTGCCGCAATTTGAACCCTTTCTTTTGAGGGAAATGAGTGCTATCATGGAGTGCCAGTGAGCGAGGGGTGTGTGTGTGTGTGTGTTCGCGCGCCCGCGCGCGCGCCTGTGCGCAAGGACAGTCTAGATGTGGCCAGTCCTCTTCCCAATTCCCCCACGTAGCCAGCCAGCCGCGGTTCGGGTCCCTCTGCCGGCGTCCTCGCCGCCCGGCCCGCTCAGCTCGCCAGCGCCGGCCGGGCCCGCTGCGCAGCGCGCTCTCCCCGCCAGCCTCCCGCCGGCTCCCCACTCGCCCCCAGTCCCCAGCTCCTCGCCGGCGCCCGAGCGCGCGACCCCGCACCGCCCCCCAGGCTCGCTACCCGCAGGTACTCACCTAAAAGGAAGAAGAGGCAGAAGGCGTTTGCCAAGATCATGTTAAATAAATCCCACAGGTTTTTTTGTCTTTATCCCTTGGGTAAAAAATAATAATAATAATAAACAATAATAATAGCCAAGCAATGATATTCAGCCCCAAATCCAATGCGGAGATCCCAGCTAGTCCACCCGATGAAGATCCTGAGTCCTGCGATTCTCGCCTCTGGCTGGAGGGGGTGGGGTGGAAGGAGGGCGGTGGGCTGCCTCTCGATGCCCCCTGGCCCAACACAATCAAACAGATACGTAGCTGTGTTATCTGCTTCTAAGCCGACAGCCGGGTCCCGAGGTCAGCCCTCCCCTGCGCTGGTCCGGGAAGGCGCGAGTCCCCGCGGGTCCTACTCCTCTGCGCTTCCCAGGAGGGGTCTGGGAGGCGAGGGGGAGAGGCGATTTGAGAAGGGTTGGAAGGAAGAGGCGAGGGAGGGGGTCAGAATAAAATGCAAACAGGAAAGAAATCCAACGACTGAGGGTTAGCGCCCAGGAATAATCCAGCCCGGAGCTTCGAGGACGACAAGACCGGAGTGTCTTCTTTCGCACCAAGACGAAGACAAGATTCAAAAAAATCTTCTCCCGCTAACCCCTGCTCGGCTCACTTTTTCTAATGGAATTCCAGTGACTGTGTGTCTCTGCGTGCGTGTGTCTTTCTCCCTCTCTGCCTCCCGCTCCTCTCCCTGCTCGCTCTTTGCTCTCGCTCTCTCCAGCTCTCCCTAGCTCTCCCTCCCCTTCTCTCTCTCTCCCTGCTCCTCCCTCCGCCCGCCCCCTTCCCCCTTCGCGGCTCCCTCGCCGCGGCTCTCGCGCCCGCGCCCCTCTCCTCCGCCCGGGGCTCCGCGCTCGGGCTCCCGGGCGGCTGGCGGCGCGCGCGGCGGAGCAGCGACACTCTGCAGCGGCGGCGGCGGCGGCGACTTAGCGGTAGCGGTGGCGCGGAGGAACGCGGGCTGAGGGGAGAGCTCCGCCGCCAGCTCCCTGGGCTCAGCTGCCTGCCCTTCCCTGGGCGGACCTGCTGCCTTGACAGGAAACTGGCTTCCGGACTAGGACCCTAGCGCCGGCACTTTCTTCGTCTTCCCCACTCCCCGCCAACTACGCCCCCATCTTGAGGGTGGGCTGTGCCCTCCAACCCCGGTTGCCCCCTGCCCCCTGGGCCTCCAAGTCTCTGCCTGGGAAGCCAAGCTTGCAAGGCGCGGAGTCCCGGGAGCCATCCTGGGAGCGTGGGGGCAGGGCGCTAGAAAGGCTCCGGCTGGGTAGCCCAGGTCTTGGAGGGGGCTGCACCCTCGAGGGCTGGGGCATCCCTTTGCTGGCGGGCCGAAGCCGACGGAGCGTCCCCCGCATGGTGCAGGGGTACAGAAAGACTCTCTCCGCCGCCGACCCCCGAGCCCCCGCGCAGCCTGCCTGCCCGGCCTAGTACTGCGCGCACATACACGTGTGCTCTCCACGCCGAGCTCGAGAACTTTCCCCTCACGCCGCGGCGGGTTCGTTCCCCGCCCGACGAGCCTCGCAGCTCTCCGAGACTCCCCTTCCGCAGTGTGTCTCCCTCCCCAGGCTGGGGAGAATGCTGCCGCGCTGGGGCGCGCAGACCGCATCCTCCGGGGTCGGCTAACGTGCCCGAATCGCGTCTGAGGGAGCGCCCCGAGACCGACCCAGGCGAGAGCTCCGCTGCAGGCTTGGCGGCGGGCTGGGCTCCCAGGAGCTCGCCCCGAAGCAGCTGGCAGCTCCGGGCTCCTGAAGCTACGGCTGGGGTCCTCTTCCCTCAGCCAGGAAGGGGGAGATTGATCCATCTGTCGATGGGCCGGTCTTACCGGCGTGTTTTAGTCACGGAATTTACAATAAACGCCCAGAAAGACCAAAAAGGAAGCGTCTGGCTGGGAAAGGGCTGAAGGAGAGGTGAGGCTGTTGACACGTTCAGGCAAGAGGGACAGAGGCGGCGGGCCTGCGGACACTCTAGGGCACACACCCACGCGCGCCGGGCACCCCAGCTTCACTCTCCCTTCTGACGCGTCTTCACCTACGCTGGAGTGCCCCGCAGCCCCCGGCTTTCAGGCACACGCTACTTGCAGCTCCGCGCGCGCACACGATGTGCTGGGGTGGGGCACACGCAGTGCCTCGTAAACTTTCCGCGCTGCCCACGAGCGGATCAGGGCTGCACGTAAGGTGAATTGGGTAGTGCCTTTTAAGACGCATTTTTGAATAATAAGATTCTGGAATATAGAAAATGCTAGAGATCCACTTGAATGCGAAGAGCGGGGTCACGCTGAAAACCGGCAGCTGTTTGGAAAGCTAGAGGGAGCAACTTCCATCTTGCGGATTTAGGCGGGAACTGGGCTTCTCCCGGCCTTGGGAGCTCACAGTGTAGGTGGGCTTCCAACACCTCTCTCATTGATCTATCCTTTCCCATGTCTCCTGTATCCTCTCCCCCAGCCACAGAGTGCCTACCAGAGCCATGGTCTTGGGTGGAGGAGCGTCTGGGCGGCAGGAGGGCCTAGGGAGTGGGATCTGGGAAAGCCCCTTCGTGCCGCCCTCCCTGTTATTCCTCAGGCAGCTCCTTCTCATCTCATAAGGACTCCTAGCTTCTTTCTAAATATTGTGGAACTGGCTTCAGACTAGTATAGGTTAAAAGATGAAAACCAATAGTAATTACACTACCACGAAGGGCCGAAACTGGGAGCATAAATGAACTTTTCCCTGCTCTTTCTTCCAGGGTCTGCTAATACCTTACACCAGACATTTTGGTAACCCATGAAAGCTTTCCTTCTTTTAGGACCTCAGTCCAGACTCCACAATTGCTGCTCAGTGCCTCCCTTTCCTCTCCCCAACAAAAAGGGGGAAAAAAATTCTTTTAATTCCATCTGAGCATAAACCCTCTGAACAATATAAAAGAGATTTGCCCTCTCCCCTCCCCTGTCCAGAGAAGGGGGCTGAGAATGCCCCCAATGAACCTGCAGGGATGGCTCCTGCTGTCAGAATCCCCCTACCCCACCCCCTCCACTCAGGGAAAGCCATCCCCGAAGGTTTGTTGTTGTGGCTGCAGGGCACTCTGACCTTGGGCCCTCCTTTCTCATCTATACAAACCTCTCCCACTACACCCCACCCTGTGCAGGCCCAAGTGGTCAAGCTGCACTGCTCTTAGAAATGGCTTTGTCCATGTTTCATACCATTTTTTCTGAGCATCCACTACATGTGAGACCCCCCCCCCAGTGGTGCTGAGATCTGTACAGGAAACACAGATAAACAGGTACTAGTCAAGAGCAACTTAATCTCTGTGAACCTCAGTTATCTCACCTATAAAATGGGCATTTTTTGCAGTTTTTGGCTGGGGCTGGGTTTGAAACTGCCACCTCCAGCATATGGGATTGGCGCCCTACCCTTTTGAGCCACAGGTGCTGCCCTTAAATGGGCATTTTTAAAACCCTAACCTTAGGGAAATTAAATGAGATACTGTACACAAATCAGTAAAATGCCTAGCTTATAGAGAGTTGTTTATCTCTTTCCTCTGGGATCTGAAGAAGAATTAGGGTTGTATGACAACACAATAAAACCTAAGTGGCAAATGAGAAGCAAGAGATAAAAAGCTAAGAGGGTTCAAGGGAAACAGAGACTTCTTTCCAGAGGACAAAAGATAGAAACAGATCTTGCAAGAGAGTGCTGGGGAAAGGTGACATCTCTCAGTGGTTGGAAACGCAGCCCTTAGGCTCACTGAGACACAGCCACATACCTTGGGGTGTCTGTGTCCTTCCTAGATCCTCCATGGCCCATCCCAGCTGTTCCTGAGGCCTCTCACCATCACAAATCCTGGAGTCATAATGTGTAGGTAGGAAGAAGGAAAGAGAATACTTAGGCTTTGAACTTCTTCCCTCCCTCTCATCTTTCCCTCTTCCCTGTCTTGTGGATTCTCTGGAGGACAGGGAGATGGAGCAGCAGGGGAGAGAAGGAACAGTGGAGGGGAAGAGGGTTGCAACCCCACCCCAACACATGTGCATGTGCACCTGGCCTTAGCCACATGGCTCAATGACCAGAGTCCCATGTCCTCCTCTCCTTTAGTGAAGAAAAGAAGCCTGAAAGCTCCCTGGCCTCAGATAAAAATCAGCCAGGAGTGAAAAGAAAAAGGTGACTGACATGAGTCAGTCAATGAGTCAGGAGCCACAGAACTGGCCAAGTGAAGGTACCCCCGGCCTTGGGACAGCAGCCTGACCCAGGGCACCTCACAATTGATCAACCAGCACAAGTTTATTGAATGTCTTCTGTGTCCCCAGCACAGTGCTAAGAGCCATGGGGAGCAGAGCAAAACAGCTCCTGCCAAGGCAGAAATCATAGATAGTCATGTACCCATGGAAAGGTAATGGACAAGCCAAAGGCTCACAGGCAAGAAAGGAAGGGTCTCTGCCACTGGATTTCAGAAGCGCTGTCAGGGAGGACTTGCCAGGGGAGGTGAGAGTCAACCTGGAGCTGGAAGGATGGGTAGAATTGGGCTAAGCACAGAGGGGGACACTCCCAGCAAAAGAACAGCAAAGGCAAGGGCACCGTGGTAAGAGGGATACAAGGAATAGTCCAACTATGGGAGGAACTGAGGGCACAGGTGGGAAGGGCCATATGGGAGAAGATCTAGAAGGTCCAGTTATATCCCACCCCAGTGCAGGACCAAGCGTTGCAGACTTTGGACTTGCACCCCGGGAGCCTCTCAAGATTTTTGAGCAGGCAAGTGACATAATGAGAATAGTGTTTGAGGGAGATTGGTCTGACAACTGTGTAAAAGATGGAGACCAGAGACCAATTAGGAGGCTATTGCAACAGTTTCAGCCCCAGGTAATGAGGGCTCAGAAAGGGAGGTGGTGGTGGGCGTGGACAGGCAGAAAGATTGTCAGAGGCCTTGTAAAGATAAATCAGTAAGATGTTAGTGACCAAAGGAACAAAGGGAGAGTGGCCAAGCCAGGATAAAGTGAACAGACTGACTCTTCAGGCTTTGTCATTGGAAAAAAATAATTATGGTAGCCACCTTTATGGCACAATGCATGTTATTTTTTACCCTCTTAATTTTTTTTATTGAATCATAGCTGTGTACATTAGTGCATTTATGGGGTACAATATGCTGATTTTATATACAATTTGGAATGCTTACATCAAACTGGTTAACATAGTCTTCACCTCACTTAATTATTTTGTTAAGACATTTATACTCTACTCTTAATAGATTTGACATGTACCCTTGCAATATGCACCACAGGTGAGGTCCCATCCATGATGCATGTTAATACTCCTTTCATTCTTGTAACTTTATGGCCTAGCTACTATTATAGCCCCACTTTATAAATGCAGAGGCAAGAAAAGTTATTTAACTTGCCTGAGGTCATATTTTAAGTGGCAGAACCCGGGCAGTCGAGATCCAGGGTCCTGCACTGGTGAGTTCTGTGCCCTATATAAATATTAATTTAAAAAGTGACTGCTCTCCAGGCCTATAAGTTTTCATGTCTCCATTCAAAACACCTGAGATACTCCCTTTCTCCTTGCTTTGTACAGCAATGGTGTGAAGAAATTATGAGAATAGAGATTTTTTTTTTTAATCTTTACTATGACCTTATCTAGTCTAACCCTTAGAGTTCAGGAAGGAGTCCATCAGACACGGGGAAGCGCCACTGTACCCAGCTCAACACCCTGGGCCTGAATCATCCCTGGGCTTGTCCAGCCCCTTCCCAGTCCCTCCCACCAGCAGGCTGACAGGGTCACCCCAGGTCCAGCCTGGGAAAAGCAGCCTAGTCTGGGAATCAGACCAGCAAGGATTTAACAAAACCATCTGATTCCCAAAGAGTAAGACCGGCTGCTGGGTGAGACCAGGCTGGGAGAGAAGAAATGCACACTACACTCAGGGCCATTGATTTCTCTAATTGATTTTGGTCAATGTTCTCTGCTTCATCATTCTTTTTAGAGGTAGGCACCAGCAGGAAGCAGGGTCTGTCTTTACTAAGCCTCTCTCCAGGGCCTCACCAATCTCTCTGTAGCCCCACCCATCTTGGGAGTGCCCCCAGGCCCCAGAGTAGCCCATTAGAGAGGGAGGAACTTGGAGGCTGCAGCTTCCATAGGTGTGGGAGCCAGAGCAGGGAAGCAGATAGAAAGTTGCTCCAATAGGAAACCATCACGACCGCCTTCTGTAAACATGGCACCTCCCAGCTCCACCTCCAGGATCTCCAAGTCCTCTCTGGGGAGGAAGGCATGGCAGAATGAGCTTCCCTTCTCAGTGAACAAACTCACACTCACTTGAAGACCACTCATGACATGGCCAAGGTCACGACACAGCCAGCAATTGACAGAGCCAGGACTCACAGCAAGTCCCCCACAGCCCAGTCCAGTGAGTTCTCCACTGCCAACCAGCCTCTCTTATGGGCCAGAAGTGTCTGTCCTGCTATAGGGCCAGGCCTCTCTGCTGCCTTGTCCCACAATAGGGGAAGATAGAGTGTGGGGAGAAGGCACCTATTCAAAGCATCACCTGTGTCATTCTAGTCCTTTCCAGGCCTGTCTGTCTGGATTCCTCTTTCACCAGAAATCCTAGGCTTTCAGAGCAAACTCTGCACCGCCATTCCTCACCTGCCCCTTCATAACTCCCAGGGTGCAGCTAGAACAGAGCTAGTAGACTGCCCTTCTGTTGAGCTATTGTAAGCCTAAAATATCCTAGCTTGCTGGCCTCCCCCTACCCACTCCCCCATCCACCCCCTATGACACTATGGTTGGCACTGTACTGGCCACGCCCCAGGCTGTCCTGATGCCAGAGCTGCACTTGCAGACCCCAGCTCTCTGGAGCAACCTCACAGCCTCTCTACTGAGCATACACACACTCACCCCAGCTCTTTGGCACCGACCATCTGAAGGTTACCCAAGGTCAACACGGAATCAAGGGAAAGGGGCAGTGACTGCTTTTGTCAAACTGAGGGAAAGTGGCTCCTGCTGCCTGGTGTTCCCAGGAGAGCTCTCAGCCCCAACAGTTTCCCATAGAGGCCATGTCTTTATTTAGCCCAGCAGCACTAGCTCCGAGATGACTGTCACTCTAGGGCTCAGCTTCTTCTCCAGGGCCAGGAAGTCAGCTCCCAAATGCTCTGAACAGAAAAAGGGGACCACAGTGTTCCTCTCTAAGGAGGTGTGCCTTCCCTGGGTCTGGCCAGGTGCACACATATACCTGCCTACCCACCCTCTTCACCGTGACCTCTCACTCTGGGAATTTCTTCCTAGTCATCCAGAACTTTCTCTCTTTTCCCTATATCCCCATGTGTGCTGCTGTACTGATATCCTCTCTTGCCAGAAGAAGAAACCCCGGGCAGAGTTGAGGGAGGGTAGCAACGTTTAACCCAAAAGAATAAATTACTAATGGTAGAATTCTAATCATCAGCTACCCTAGGCTCTTGGAATTGAAAGGATCCTCCCAAGACAGCAATAATAACCAATGCACAGCCCTCAGACTGAGTGAATGATGCCTGCTTACAAAGCTGCCTTCTAGAAGATAGCCTCCCTTGGGCTTCTCAACCACCCTCTGAAGTCAGTATGTCTCAAAAGAGAGAACTTACAGACCAGGCACCCAGTGACTCACAGTGAGTTTCCAACCCAGGACTTGACTGAAGGATCCTAGTTGAGTGCAAATTCCCTACTTGTGAGGTATCCTTTACTTAAATACCTCAATAAAATAAAATGTAAAATAACATAAAATGCTTTTTAATTTTAAGAACTAAGACAATTTCATACAAAAACCTCCAGTGACAGGGTCTTATTTGACCCCAGGGCCCCCAGTCCATAGTCCCTGACAGCTTGAACAGTGAGTGGTTTCTCATTATGTCAAGATGGATTTGCTTCCCCTTCACTTGCACATCCACAAGGACCCAGCCTGGTCTCTCCTAAGCCCCCCAGACTACACCTGCCTCTGGGCAATCAGTGGCACAACTGTCTCCCTAGGCAGACCTGTTTGGCTGCTGTTTGCTTTCAGTAGAGCAGACAGAAGCTACTCCCACCACAAGGATCAAAGACAATTCCTCCCTCCTACTCCCTAACCCAAGTCACCACCAGAAGTCATTACATCCACAAAGTGGGCTCCAGAATGGGGCGTTGGCAAGGAGCAGGCATTTACTGCCTCCCTAACTCCGAAGTGGGTGAGTCCCTGTGGGAACTGATGAGTCTGCATCCTGCCTTGCCGTGGGGTGGTCCCATCCTTTCATGTTCTTGTCACCTGGCCCCAGAGAGGACACCCCCACCAGCAAATTGTGGTACTGTGGAAAGTGGTCTGGCCAAAGGTTTGAGTGCCAGCTGTGACATGGACTGGCTGCCGGCTCAAACAAGAGTTCACTACTATCTGTGGGTGGCACAGTGCCCACGGCCACCCATAGCACAGTGCACGTGGCTAGTGGTCAGTGAAGATTTCTCAGCTGAAAGAAAAGGAAAGGGGGAAAAGAAGGACTTCTATACTTTGGGATCTGGGCTCTCCTTGTTTCTGCTCTGTTCTAACTCCCCAAGTTTATCTTCCATCCAATTACCTGGCTGTGCTGCCAACTGACCATGTGACCTTAGGGCCCCCCTACAGTGCCAAACACACAAGAGAGAAGGACGATCAGATGAGCCCCTGAATATGATGCTGTTTTGAAATGTATGAGACACTCTGCAGATGCTAGAAACTGTTGTAACTTCTTTGGGTAGCCCTCATCTCACGGTATGTTCTGGGGACTACCCTTCACCATATGTTTCAGAAATGAGTACCCCGTGCCCAGGGAACTACTCAGGACAAACATTTCTTGCTACTTTTCTGACTTGAAGAACAAAAAACATTCCCTTTTCGAAGGTGGGAAGACTGAGGCCTCCAAGTCCCACTAGATATACCCCTCTTAAGTTCTCAAATTCTTGTTACTCCATGGTAACAGAAAACATTCCCTTTTCAAAGGTGGGAAGACTGAGGCCTCCAAGCCCCACTACATATACCCCGCTTAAGTTCTCAAAATTCTTCTCTGTTCTTCTCACTCAATTCGAAGCTCTATTCAGACAAATCTACATCTTCTGGCACATATTGAGTGAGCATTTGTCGACTGAATTAACAATGCCTCTTACCCAATTTAACCTTAGCCCAGGATCACTGACCTTATTCAAACCACTTACCCACTGTGCTGGACTCTCTGGGGTCTAACTGACCCATATAATAAACACTTCTCTTCCCTTCCATTCTTTTCTCCTTAGGAAAAAAATTGATAAATCTGACCAAAGGATTTTTTACCATTTAAGCTCTTTTAATTCAAACTAGATTGGCTTGTGCTCTTGACTTTAAAGTCTAATTCTGTAACAACTCGGTACATTCATGGGAGTCAGACTCAGTAGAATTCTTGATAAACACAATGAACTGCCTCGTTCTAACTTGTTAGTGGTGTGATCCCCACCCACGCGCCTGCATTCCAGCCCTGTGAACCCAATAATTTTTTTTTTAGTCTGAAGAAATGAAGGAGGAGCTGCAACCTCATCTCTACTCCCAGATCAACCCCTTGAAGTAGGTGACGTGATGGTGGCACAGCCCATAGAGAACTGACAACAGAGCCAAGAGCACAGGACTCTCCCAGCAAGGAGCCTCTGTCCTCCACAGACACTAGGTGTGGGGGACCCAGTGCTCGTGGCTTCTAATCAGAGGATAGAACAGAGCTGGTCTGTGCCTTCCCATGGAGTGTCACCACCTCCATTGCTGTGGCCCCTGACGTACCTGTTGCAGGGGGCACCTCAAGTTTCCAACCTCATCTTCCACCAAACTGACCCGCCCTCCAGTTTCCCCTCAGCCCAGCTGCCACTTTGGAAGACAGTCTGATAAACGAATCCTTAGTGAGGTGATAATCTATGTATTTTAAGAGTTACTGGTGCATTGCATTTTCCAGAACCAGCAGAACTGATAATGGTCTTTTTCTGCAATCAATCTCAGTCAATCACTGAATTCTTCAATACCTTCTGGTGACTCCTCTCTGACACATATGCATTTTAAGTAAATGTTAACAGAGAGACAAGGCCTTAATGCAAAGTAATGGCTCTCTAATTGTAGAAGTCAGGCACCAGGAGAAAGGGATTCAAATGAGATCCGAGAAGACCAATCTGCGGCACTCACGCGCCACTCCCTCCCCTAACCACAGCAGATACTGTTAATTGATCACAGCTAAGATCTGTCGATGCCCGTGATCCAGGCAGCCACAACCAGCCACTTGGAGTAGGCACGCAAGTCCGGCTCATCCATTTGCAAGTGCTGGTGCCGTGAATTCTGAATGCCCTGGCTTTTCCAAAGAGAAAGACCATCCCACCTCTCTAAGGGGGACAGGGAAGGAGTTTATTGAAGGAGACCTATTGGGCCGAGAAAAACAGGCAGCCCCAGTTAAAACATGGCAACTCGTTAAAACAAATCCCCCCTGCAGGATTTCCACATCCCAACAACCCCGAGGAAGGCGGGTATTTCTTGCCTGCAGCCCTGGCCAAACTTATTCATGCTCTATGTTCCATCCATCCACCTCTTGGAGCAGACCCGAGTGCCAGAGAATGAGAAAAGGTTTCCCAGCATGAAGGAGCTGAGAGTCGGGAGGCAGGAGGGCACCGGCAATGCTGATGAGCATCTGAGAGCACCAAAATGGGCGGTACAGGTGCCACTGTGAGCCAGCCACACACAGTGTCATCTGCTAGGCAACCAACCCAGCCCAACATCTTCAAAGGGCTTGAGACAGACACCATGTGGGCCCAGGGTTTTTATGCAGCCAGCAGTGAGAACCGGAAGGGGCGCTAGCAGGTTCCTGGCACACCCACTGCCTTCACAGGCCCATCCCTTCTGAGTGCACCTTGAAGCCGCCTTTCATGCTTCCCATATTCAATGAAACAATGTATTAGGCAATGAAACAATGTATTAGGCGTCAGCCCAGCTCCAGGCACTGTTATGCAGGGGAGAGCAGGTCACACAAGGTCTCCCCCGACCCAAGGAACTTCCCTCCCAGTCCCCTTCTCTTCCTGTGCCTGATTCCAGCCAGGCCCTGCTTCAGTTTCCAACGCCACCACATGGGACTCCTGGCCGGCTATTTGAAGACAGAAATGTCAAAGTAACAAAATGCCTTACATTTCTCCCTCACCAAGTACCAAGTGCCTCCCCCAAATATACAATTTCACTTGCTCCTAAAAACTCCCTATGCAGGGAGAAGTCTGTGATTGTCACACAAGGTTCTCTAGTCAGTAGACAGGGCTCACCCCAGGCTCTGCCAGCCACCTCCTAGTTGTCTCACTTGGAGCAGGTCTGTAAACCTCACCGCATCTCAGGGAAACAGAAATAATGCCAGCCTGCCTACTTCACATAACTGGGGACTCATTCAGTCAGCATTAAACCATCTACTACGTTCCTGGCAGTGGAATAGACATAAAATCTACAAGATATTGCCTCTGTCCAGGTGCTTTCAGCCTGGTGGTGGGGAGGCAGATTACAACAAATACATGCAGTGTAGTTCAGAAACTACAGTGATAGAATTTGATTAGAGTGAGGAGAAAGAGTGACTGAATAATGGAGGTTATGTTGAAAAAGGGATTTTAGAGAAGTCATTACATGAGGAAATAACACTTGCTAAGCTCTTACCAGGAGGCTTTTCCATGTATATAATTGTTCTAAGGGTCAAAAAAGATGATTAGTGTGAGCCTACTCTGTAATAAACAGTGAAGGGCTGTACAGTGCAAGGTATTCATGTAAAAGGTCACACTTTGGCCAACAAAACGGGTCATATTTGTTAGGCTATGTTTGTTGCCGTGGAAATAAACAGTTGCAAAGTCTAAGAGGGTTAAGACCACAGAGGTTTATTTCTTCTTCATGCAGAATGTTCAATGTAGGTTGGAAGAGGTCTCTGCTCCACACAGTGGCTCAGGGATCTAGGCTGAATGATGCATTATCATCTTGTATCTGCATCTGGGACGTGAGGTCTTTGTAGTCATTGAAGAAAGAGGAGAAAGAACTGGAAGGCATAGAGTTGGCCAGAAGTGATCCGTGCCACTTTCACTCACAGCCCATTGGCCATAAATAATTACATGATCTTGTTTAGCAATGCTGGGACTAGACAAGAGCACAAAGATGGAATGTCAGGTAAATATCAATCAATGTCTCTGTCACGGGAACTAAAGAAACACTCTCTGCATCCTGAAGAATTGGGGTGATGGCTAATCGGAGAGTCCTTTGGGAGAAATCTGAGTCTGCCCTCTCATGGCCAACAAGTCTCTGGGCCACTGGTCTGGACTGGGTAGGGCAGAAATCTAAGAAACAACCACAAGACTCAGGTTATTTCTATGACTCAGATGAGCACAAAGTTAAAACAATAATCATCATAAATAGCTAACATTAATTGAACACTTACTATGTGCTAAATCCACATTTCCTGTATTATCTTATTTAAGCCTCATAATAACCCAGGAAGGCACATAGCACTGTTAGCCCCAGTGGATATGTGAAGATAATATAGAACAAGTCCAAGGTCCTTCATTCTCCAAATAGTAAAATATCAGAATAGGAAATTGAATGCAGAACTACCTTGTCTCCAAAAACCATTCACTTTACCATCAACTTATACTACGTCCCTGTTCTATAGAATGGGGCCACTATTATGCACAAACACACACACAATTTGTAGTCCCAAGATTTGGATTCTCAGGCTGGTTTTGTCACTATGTAACCTTAAGTAAGTCATTCACCTCTCTGAGCTTAAGTTTCCTCATCTGTAAACTGAAGATAATAGGAATAGCTCTTTTCTCTTTTAATTATCTTACAGGCAAGTGTTATTGTCAACTATAAACTTCTCTGCTTTTACATGGCCCCAAAATAATAGTCACGAATTAGTAATCTTCTGGAATTGAGGCACACCTTCTGGGTGGGGAAGAAAGCTGGACAGATCCCCCCATCCCTGAGGAGTTTTGCTCACACATCTGCCACAGCCCCACCCACAGCCTCGTCCTCTGTTCCTATACCCTGACAACTCTGTCACAGCCTCCAATTTGTCTGTTTCTCCTACAGAGGTTTTTGCAGTGTCTCTGCTAAATGGGACAGCGACATCAATAAGTTCCATCGCATCACGAGTGTTATTGAAGAGCACAGTGTCCAGCCCTCAGGCTGGGGTTCTGGTCTCACATGCTCACCCCCCTTCCTCCCCTTCGGTCTAGGCCCCAGTGTCCTTTCCAGCCCTTTCTCCCCCAGTCAACCCCAGATTCCATTCTGCTCTATTCCAAGCCAGGACCCCTGCTCCAGCCTGCCCAGTCCACACATCCGTCCCTAAAGTGCTGGTCATGTGTCTAATCCTTCCCCATCCTGGAGCCCTCCCCGGGAATGTCCTCCACCTGGAATATCCCACCCCCATCTCTGCCTATAGAGGTCCTCCCCAGAAACACAAACAGGTCAACAGTGGTTGTCTCAGGATGACAAAATCACAAACAGTGGTTTGTCTCAGGATGACAAAATATCTTTATCTTTTTCTTTCCAATTTCCTCTATTTAGAGATCTGTAAGAATGAGCACCTGCTATTTTTATGTTCAAAAACACACAGTGAAGGGCGGCACCTGTGGCTCAGTAAGTAGGGTGCCAGCCCCATATGCCAAGGGTGGTAGGTTCAAACCCGGCCCCGGCCAAACTGCAACAAAAAAATAGCCGGGCGTTGTGGTGGGCGCCTGTAGTCCCAGCTACTCAGGAGGCTGAGGCAAGAGAATCACCTAAGCCCAGGAGGTTGAGGTTGCTGTGAGCTATGTGACGCCATGGCACTCTACCAGGGGCGACAAAGTGAGACTCTGTCTCTAAAAAAACAAAAATAAAAAACACAGTGAAGCCATCCATGCTCTGAGCCCCTTACCCCCATCTCAGCTCAGGTTTTCTTTCTCCTGTGAAAGCTGGCAGCTCCCAGTCCCAGCAAGGATGGCTTTATTCTCTAGGTACTTTGCTATGCGTGAACACCTGATTTCCCCCAACCAAATCAGAAGCTCCATGAGAGCAGGGGACACATTGTACACATCTTCCCTACACTGCACACCCTCTGCAGGGTTCCAGGCCTGTCTGAAGCAATGAGTGAGCACTCCCCAATCACAGGGTTGGGGCACCATGAGGGCCCTGGTACACCTTGCAATGGCCGGGCGGGGGGTGGAGTCTTAGAAAGCTAGAACAAGGCTTGAGTTTATATAAATCCAACACTCCTCATTCATACAGTCTGTTTCTGACACTTCATCTACCCCCTAGTAGGGTCTGGTGACCTTAACTACTCAAACTGAAGCCAGGAGAGGTAAAACCCTTTGGCCTGAGAGTTAGAGCCCACATCTCCCGTGGTCCTGCTCAGTGCCTTAACCACTAAACCACAGCTGCCACTCCAAGACCTTATTAATAGCCATTTCTCTCCCCAGTCAGTGGCTGGACATGGCTTGCCAGGTTAATAATTTGTTCATTAGGCACCTAATGAATTACTTGTTAATTGCTAACTTGATGAACAGCCAGCAGTCGCCATCTGCCTGGAGAAATGGCAGCGAATAACCACAGACAAGCTGGCCAAGAACAGACTTTGCCCCAGGAGAAAGGCAAGTCTCTAAGGGAGATGGGGGGTGGAGCCCTATCTTGACCCGTCACCCGGAGCACAGCAGGTTCCAGGGGATAGACACCTTCTGGTAAGCCACCTCTTGCTGGACATATGACCGCCCTGCAGAGGGATAGAGCAACCCAGACTGTCATCTCCCCTGGGCTTTCAAAATCTTTCAAGCCTCCTCACCACAAACCCCCCCATTTTTGCTTTCTTTTCTTTTCTTTAAGTTCTTAAGTTTAAGAGTCAGAGTCAGAGTTAGAGCCAGAACTACAGAGAGTTCCCAATTTATGATGGTTCAAGTTCTGATTTTTCAATTTTACAACGGGACGAAGTGATACCCACTCAGTGGAAACCATACCTCACACCGGCATTCTGTGTTTCACTTTCAGTACAGCATTCAATAAATCACACAAGATATTCAACACTTCATAATAAAATAGGCTTCACGTTAGATAATTTTGCCCAACTGGAGGTTAATGTAAGTGTTCTCAGCACAGTTAAGGGAGGTTAGGCTAAGCTATGGTGTGCAGTAAGTTAGGTACATCAAACGTATTTTTGACTTACAATATTTTCGATTTACAATGGGTTTATCCGGATGTCACTCCATCATGAGTCAAGGAGCGTCTGCTCTCAATTTAAAGTGTATATGTACAAACATAACAATGTGTCATCATATTTTCTCAGAGTACTGGTCCTATCTCCCCATCTCAAAGGCAGCTGCAATGTCCCCATTGTCACTTTATGCTTCCTATAAGAACAGAAACTATATCTTTTTTGTTCATCCTTGTATCTCCTGTACCCAACATACTGCCTAGCTTATACATATTTATTAATGGAGCAAATCACTTATACTTTTCTCTATAAATCAGTATTTGTTTGCTCAGGCTGCTGCAATGGTTTGAATGTCTTCTCCAAAACTCACGTTGAAATGTAGTTGTCACTGTAATGACATTCAGGGGGAGACTAGCCGGGCATCATGGCTCATACCTGTAATCCTAGCACTTTGGGAGGCAGAGCTGGGAGCATCACTTGAGCATAGGAGTTCAAAGCCAGCTTGGACATAGGGAGACCTCATCTCTACAAAAAATAGAAAAATTAGCCAGACATGGTGATGTGCACCAGGCATGGTGATGTCCCAGCTACTTGGGAGGCTGAGTCAAGAGGATCCCAAGAGCCCAGCAATTGAGAGTTTCAGAGAGCTATGGTTACACCATCACACTATAGCCCGAGCAACAGAGCAAGACCTTTCCATAAATAAATAAATAAATATTAAAAAAAAAAAAGAGGCAAGACCTTTAAGAGGTTGATTAAGTCATGTGGGCTCTGCTCCTATGGATAGATTAATGTCATTATTGAGAGAATGGCCTTGTGGTAAAACCCAGTTGGACCCCTTTGCCTTCCCTCCTTCTGGCAGAGGACAACACAGCAGGAAGGCCCTTGTCACCACCACCACAGCAGGACGGCCCTCGTCACCACCATACTCTTGGACTTCAGCTTCCAGAACCAAGAGCCAAGTAAATGTTTACTCTTTACAAATTACCCAGTCTTTGGCATTCCAGTACAGCAGCACAAAACGGACTAAGACAGCTGCCACAGAAAAATACCACAAACTGGACAGCTGAAGCAAGAGAAATCTATTTTCTCACTGTCCTAGAGGCTGAAAGTCTGAGATCAGGAAAGGCGTCAGTCTGTTTTATTTCTCCAGCAGCTTCTCTACTGGACTTGCAGATGGCCACTTTGCTGCTGGGTCCTCCCATGGTCTTTTCTCTGTGCACATACCCCCCTGGGGTGGGTATATATCCAAATTCCTGCTTCTTTTTTTTTTTTCTCAATTTATCGTTGAGTATTCATTGAGGGTACAAGAAATCAGGTCTCACCAATTGCATTTGTTAGGTAAAGTCCCTCTTATAATCGTATCTTGCCCCCAAAAGGTGTGGCACACACCAAGACCCCACCTCACTCTTTCCTTCCCTCTCTCTGCTATGCCCTTCCCCACCACTCCCTCCTTCTTCCTCTCTCTGCTCTCCCCTTCCCCTACCCCCACCATGTCATTGAGTGCATAGGATTCCTGCTTCTCCATTCTTATGATGCTTTACTCAAATTTCTGCTTCTTAAAGACGCCAATCAAATTGGATTAGGGCCTACCTTAATGCCCTCATATTAACGTAATCACCTCTTTAAAGACTCTACCTTTTAAATGTCATTTTCTGTCCAGCATGGTGGCTCACACCTGTAATCCTAGCACTCTGAGAAGCTGAGGCACGTGGATTACTTGAGCTCAGGAGTTCAATCAGCCTGAGCAAGAGCAAGACCCTATCTCTAAAAATAGCCAGGCATGGTGGCAGGCACCTGTTGTCCCAGCTACTTGGGAGGCTGAGGCAAGAGGATCACTTGGGCCCAAGAGTTTGAGGTTGCTGTGAGCTATCACACCACAGCACTCTATTTAGGCAACGGAGTGAGACTCTGGCACAAAAAAAGTCATATTCTAAGGGAATGTTGGTTAGGGCTTCAACATATGAATTTTGAGGGGGACCCAACTCGGCCCATAACAACTGGTCACCTTGCAGTGCCTGCCTCCACACTGGGATCATATTAAATATTCAGTACATGCTCTAAAGCTGGTAGCATTCTGTTTCTTCTGGAGGAAGGCCTCATTTTTGTGTCCTGAGTTCCTAATCCCTCACAGAGCCCTGAAAATCTCTACAGTGGAGTATTCCAGACAAACCCTCTGGTCAAGTCAGCTCCCAAATCCTAATAGCTCTGTTATTTTTGAAATCACTTTAGAGCAGCACTGAATAGAGATGATGATTTCTTGCATTTGCATAGCAATTTTTCTTATCAGAGCGTGGTCTCATTTTATCCTTCCACTGTACTGGAAGGGAGGAAGAGGAGGTGTTATTATGATGTCCATCTTATGAACAGAGAATTGAAATAAGAAGGGATTAGTCAACTTTCCTAGTCAAGCCCGGCCTAGGATGTGCCTTTCACTCCTTTGGGAGTCCTGATAGGATGAGACTCAGTCCCTTTCTTCTGTGTCTGGACACTCAGTCCAGGGCCGGGCACAGAGAGGATTCAGCATTAATAACAATGGAAAAACCCCACACCCAGAGCAGCTGAAGAGTCAGGGCTGACCACCACTCAGCCACCCAAACTAGGGCCACATAGACGGCTGGCGTCAAGGGTCTGAGCTTCCCACACTAGGCCTGCTTTTCAGCAACAGCTCTGAAGCCAAGGTTGAATCAGAAATGAGCCTGGGAATATATCTACTATCATTTCTACCCTGCTACGAGTAACAGTAAGGAAAACAAGTTTATGGTGTGATTGTAAAGTAGTTTCACATATTATTTATTTTTATCTTTTTATATCGCAGGTATTTTTAGAAGCTGCCACAAATGCACTGTGGAATGCAGCAGGATATGAATTTTAAAAACACACTATCTTCATTTCATCCTTGAGGCCATGCTTTAAAGTGGATAAGGAGGAAAGTATGCCCATTTGACAGATGAGCAAAGCAAGGCAGAGAGAGGTCAGGTGTCTGTCCAACGTCATACAGGGAGCGGGTTAAGCTAGGCCTGAACTTGCCGCCATGCCTTTTCCTCTCTGCTATTGTAGTAGTGTGGGAGAAGCCCTGAGGAGCTGAGCCAGAAAAGCCCACTCCCAGGTCAGGAGGAATGGAGGGCAAGTGCAGTCTGCAAATGAACAATTTGTGTCTGAACAATTTCAGCTGAGGTCAGAGATGCAGTAGGCAGAAGGAAGGCTCATGCCTGGGGACCAGACATGGTGGAACCTGGAGGGGCTAACAGCAGCCACGCAACCCTGGCCCAAGAGGAGCCAAGTAAGCCAATGGGCCTCCTAACAGGACATCACAGGTAGGGGGCTGCCTGTCTGTGACCTTGTAAAAGTATTTGCCGCTTCTGTCCCCTCCAGAAACTCCAAGCTTGTGGCTGGCCCCACCCAGGCCCTCAGAAAGCAGGGGAGAAGCCTGCAGAGGACAAGACCAGGACCAGCAGGCATGTGCAGCCCCCAGCCCTGGCCTTGGAGCTGTCAGGGCCTATGTGGGCCCAGCAAGCATCATCCCTCTGCACTCTGTGCCCCCATCCCATCCCCACTGGAACAGAAGCAAGACTGGCCTCCCCGTGAGGCATTCTCATAGCTGTCCTCGCTTCAGCCAACACTGCAGGAGGCCAGGACTGGAACTGGAGGAGAGGGTCTCCCCTGGGGCTCTAGCCTGTCCTAGGTTCCCAAGCCAGGAAACCTTAAAGCTTTGCTTTTTCACCTCTTAGAGAACTCAGGTGGCTTTTGTCCAGCTGGATTACAGGAGCCTTAAGTGCCCTCCCAGGACTAAATCTCAAACTATCTCTCCCCAGTAACCAGTGACCACCCTCCTGTGAAGGAGCCTGAGAATGTGACATCTCTGGGTCCTCCATCCACCTAGAGTACTCCAGGCAGGTTTACAGAACAGCCCGGTCTGTGTTCTCCATGTCCTGGGCCCCTTGTGCTTCAAATGCCAGGGGCGCTGGGGTCCTCCTGCTTAAAGAGCCTCCCCTTGCTCCCCCAGGCTGTCCTAACAGCTTATTTGCCCCAAAGAGAATGGAGATTTGCCCCCCACCCCCACCCCTACATCCAGGACTCTCATTAGAGAGCTCTCAGAGAGAAAGGCTTGGCTCTGAGTTGTTTTTTTTTTTTTCCCTTTAACTTAAAAAAAAAAATTCTATATTCCCAGGAAGATTTAAAAATAGACCCTTTGCCAGTTTCTCTGAACAGTTACAATTTATGTAACTTATACTACAACATCAAAACCAGGAAACTGACATGGCACAACAGAGTATGTATGTGCCTGTGGGTATGCGGTTCTGTACCTTTTCATCACACCTGTGGATTCCACAACCACCACCAACTGAGATCCACAACTGTTTCCTCACCACAAAGACTCATCCCTCTGCCCTCCACCCCAGTCCTGCTGTCAGGTCCCTCTTTGCCCCCCACTGAGCCTGTGGCCATTGAAAACCACCTTAAAGGCAGGATAGATCCTAAGTGAGAGCTGGCAGTCTTGGACAGAAGTGGCCCGGGATAGAGGGAGCCCAGTCTCACTCGGATGCAGACAGCTCATACCTGGCACCTGCAAGCAGCATCCCACTGTTCATCTGCCTGCTTCAGGTGTGCATGGGGGACTTGTCGCAGACTCCAGGCCCATTGCTGCCCTGGACAGGGCCTCACCTGCCTGGCCCACTCCCTTAGTCTGGGTTGCACACACCTGCTCTCTGCTGCCCCATCAGGCAACCTGCTGTGCAGCACATCCCGGACACAAGATTTTATTTTATTTTTTGATTAAATCGTAACTGTGTACATTGATGCATTTATGGGGTTCAGTGTACTGATTTGATATACAATGTGAAATGCTTACATTGAACAAAGTAACACACCCATCGCAATTATACTCTTTTCTTAATAGTTTTGAAAGGTACCATTGCATCATGTACATTAGGTGAGGTCCCCCCAAATGCCCTCCCTCCTCCCACCTCCCCTCTCCCCTTCTTTCTCTCTCCTCTTCCCTTCTACTTTCTGGACTCTAGTTATGTTTTACCATTCATATGAATGTGTAAGTGACTATATATTGATTTCATAGATACTTACTTTCAAAAGTATCACATTGGATACTTTTTTTTTCCATTCTTGAGATCCTTTACTAAGAAGAATATGTTCCAGCTCCATCCAGGTAATGCTCCCAAGTCGTGCTTCCCCCACACTGTGCCTACATAATTCACTTTTATTACCTAAATATAGGCCTTAATATTTGGGCCTGCTAAGTTTCATCTTGTTTGTTTCAGGCATCATTTCAGCATAGCCGGATGTTTTCAATCCTCAGCTATCTCTCTCTGGACTTCAATTATCTCTTCTAACTGTCATCTAAAAATTCAATCATCCTCCTCTCTGTGTCTTCATCCACGTCACGGATGAAATCGCTAAGTTGAACAGGGTCTAGAACAGAGTGAGTGCTCTGGCACCATACTAGGTGCCCCCTTCTCGGTGGAGAAGACAGGAGTTGAGATTTCAGCCAACCCCTTGAGGGACCACTGTTCAGAAGCTCCAAGTCCACACAAGTGCACTATGGGCTGAACTCCATCCTTCTGTTTATTCACAAGGCTGCCAGGAGTGATTTTACACTGGCTGCTTACACTCACTGATTAACCAGCCCCAATAGCAAGACCTCATCTGCCTATAGATAGAAAAGGAAGTCACATTTCCTTTCATCGCCAACTTAACGATGGCTTTGAGTTCCCACCCATGCACCCAAGGATCTGATTCCCAGATATCCCCCAAGAACACCCAGGGTTGTACACACTTGTCTCTTGAGGCTGCTTGGCCACTCCCTGCAGAGACTCAGAGGGTAGCTCTGCTGACTGGCCTTGCTACAGATTTCGGCTTAATTTGGGAGGCTAGGATGGCTCTCTAAGGTGAGAAGAATGACATCACATCTGCCCAGGACCCAAATATGCCCATTGTACTTAATTAGAAATATTCACCTTTTCCCAAAGGCCCACCCAGAGTTCTATATTGGCGCTGAGTCTCTGTGCATTCCGGCAGCACCCAGGTTAGCAGAAGCCAGTATCTCTGCTGATGGTCCTGGCTGCCCCTTCCTCCCAGTGGGCTTGCTGTCAGGGAGCATGCTGTCCTTTCCTGCCAGCTCACCTCAGCTGCAGCCATTCCCTACAGCAATGGGAAGATAGGGATCCACTCTTGTCTTTGTGGGAACCCCTCTGCTCCCGTATGCATTCAGAATAAAAATTAAAACCTGTGACAGACATAGCCCATGAGGCCACGCTGCAATTTCTAAGTCCCATGTGCACCTGGGTAATGTCAGGAGAGGAGTCACCCTTCCCCACCACCCTTGATGACCCCTACTGAGTATACGTGGCCTGTTAAACACCGATTTGCCAATCAAACAGCCATCACAAAGAGGAAAGGGGGCTGGGTTGATCTGCTTTGTTCTAAGCAAACTCATGCTGACTCTTAGCAATCACCTTTCTTTTCCAAGAACTCACAAATCATCAGTTTCAGTCACCTGTCTTAGAATTTTGTCAAGAATCAACATTGAAATTACTGAATAATCATTTTAAAAATCAGGGAAGGTTCCAAGCTCTCTAGGCCTGAAGCATGGGTAAGATCCTTCAGGGGAAGCTAGCTGTTCCTTGCCTGCTCACTTACCATCAAATTCACACACACACATGCATCAGGCACCCCCAGAGACCCCGCTGACATAGACCTGCTACCTGGCACAAAGACGCCCAAAGCCAGCATCCCTGATTCTTCCTGCTTTGTCATCCTTTCACCTCAATTCAGAATTGCTCTGTCCTTTTTCTCTGCCATGCCACCCTCCTCCCCCCAGAAGCAGGAGATGTCTTCATAGTTCTGTAATTGTGACTGTGGCTAAGCAGCCGTGTGATCGCAGGGACAGGGGAGCCAGGCACACGGGAGGGTGCTCAGGCAGGCTGTGACCCATACCACCAACACACCTCCATCTGTCAGCCGCGGCCCTCCCTGTGCCGGGAGTTGATGGAGCGATGACTGCCAGTTTGCTAACGTCCTTGTCTGCAGACACTGCAAAGACACGGTTTTCCACGGAGGAATTCTAAGGCTTAGACTGGAGTCTTCTCAAAATTATAGTAATTAAAGTTGAGAAAAGCCACATGCCAGAGCCCCTCCTCAACCTGCCATGTTTGGGCTGATGAGAGGGTTCCAACGTCAAGGTCACTCTGTCCTTCTCCCTTTTTCCTTCCTGCCTCTTCTCTCCTCTCCATACCAGGCCTCAGACAGCCAAGGACCCAACCTTCCCCAATCACAAACAAGGGGCCAACCAGACTCCCTGGAAAACCAGGCACCTTCGAACTCCAGCACTTGGGATTTCAAGTGGAGTCATACTGGCTAGGTTCCCAGAAGGAAAACATTTCATCCAGGCCTCGTGGGAACTCGGGATTGGGTCAGAGACTGGAAGGGACTCAAGTACCATCCAGCTCTGTCTGCTAATTTCACAAATAAGGAAGCTTGGGCTGCAAAGAGAGCAGTAGCTTTCTCAAGTTCAGCCAAGTAGTCAGAGCCAAGATGGAGACTCAATTCTCCAGATTCCTGGTTAGTTCCACCAGCCCAGGATCATTTAGTGAAGCCGGGAACAGTGCTGAGCACTTTACATAAATTATCTCCAATTTTTACAGCAACTTTTTGAGGTGTAATTATCCAAATTTCAGGACTGAGGAAGTGGAGAGATTTGCCCAGGTCCCCCAGAGAGAAAGCAGCTGATGAGAAAATTCAAGTCCATTGCACCATTCTTTCTCATAAATATCCACCAAAGGCTGAGAGAAGCAAGTCTGAGTGGGTTTGTGAACGCGTGAGAGGGTCCCAGTGGGAAGCCTGGAAGCTACCTGCTGGAACGTCCCAGCCACACGTTTCCATAGATTATACTCAACTCAACATTTCCTGCTTAACACGAATAGTAAGGACCTCATTGGCCAGTTGTCAGCCAACATGTGCCAAGAAGGAAAAACCCACCTGAGTTCAAGTGCCTGGAGGTTGACCTTCAAGGAGAAAGATCTGGAAAGGCAGGTGAAATCAGGGAGGACACTGGAATTGATGGAACATGAAGGCTAAACTCGTAAGACCTCTAAGTCTCCTTTGGGTTTTGATGGTGAAGTATATGGGAAAGAAAAGGAACGCAGACCCCTAATCTAGGTTCCAAATGTGTGTCTACCCCATTCCCTACAATCTCCAACTCCCTCCTGGATCAATAGGAGGACAGATCAGACTTTGGAAAAAGTAATGGAATTACTGTGCTCTTAGAGCGCTAGCTCCATGCACTGCCCTTCCACCTACTACATTCTTGGGAAAGGGAAGAGGCTTTTGGAGAGACCAGTGAGAGAAGAGGCGACGTGGGGTGAGAGAAGAAAGTGGCCATGCTTGTGGGGAAGACCCATCCCTACCCAACTTGGGGATGGGGTAGAGAATGCCTTGCTTTGTAGATTTAAGGCTAAAACATTTGCAGGGAGCAGGAGCCCTGTGTGCTTAGACACAGGAATGGTAGCTCTCTCCGGGAGGTGGAACCACCAGCACATTGGTGGTGCAATGGGTCAGAGACTGGAAGGGACTCAAGTACCATCATTGCCAGGTGAGTTATACCAACTTTCTTATCATTTCTCTTTGCAAAATGAGGATGATAATAGTATGCACCACACAAGCTGTTCGTGAGAATTAAATGAGATGCAAAGTACCTAGTGTGGTTCCTGGCATATAATCAGCACACAATAAATGTTAGATTTTTATTATTGTTTTTATTTCTATCTTGATGAAAAATGTATTATTTTTACACTGGTATAAAACTAAGAGAACCAGGAGTTAGGTTCCACAAATTTCATTGCTGAAATAACGTACCTTGGACAGTTCTATTACATTTGTGTTATTTAAACAAAAATTTCTCTCCCTGGGAAAGTTGGAAGGAAAGTCTTCCCCACAACACCCCAAGGCGGTGCCTCTGCCCATAAAACACTCTTCCCTTTTAAGACGATTTCTCACTGCTCCTCATCATAAGCTCGTGGTATATGAGGTCAGTGGGGTAGATGTTGTTATACTTCCTTTATAAGATGCTAAAACTCAGCCTCGGCGCCTATGGCTCAAGTGGCTAAGACGCCAGCCACATACACCCAAGGTGGCAGGTTCGAATCCCCAGCCCGGGCCCGCCAAACAACAATGACGGCTGCAACCAAAAAATAGCCAGGCATTGTGGTGGGCGTCTGTGGTCCCAGCTACTTGGGAGGTGGAGTCAGGAGACTCGCTTGAGCCCAGAAGTTGGACGTTGCTGTGAGCTGTGATGCCATGGCACTCTACCCAGGGGGACAGCTTGAGGCTCTGTTTCAAAAAAAAAAAAAAAATATGTTGAAACTCAAGGGGAAGGAAATTCGTGGAGCTGGACCTAAAGCCAAGTCTCAAAGGCCCTCTCCGGTAACACTGAGTATGGACAGCTAGGTGGGCAATCTGTCTGTCTGCACCCTGGCACACACAGCAGTTCTATTTGTGACCCACCTCTTCCCTTTGCTGAGATGTGCAGAATCTTACAGAGATGATAAGACAGCTCTTTCAATGAAAGCATACTACGGAGCTATTTTTCCATTTTATAGGGGCTTCCTGTAGCCAGGCCTACTCCACCCCATTCACACTATAACCCCCTCCATATTGAGTCCTTTCCCCAGATGGTGGTCAGCCTCTCACTGGTAGCTTTGCAGGGCCACCATTGGTATACATTCTGTTCCAGGTTTTAGAGCTGTTCCAGGTGTTAGCTATTTTGAACATCACCTCTGCCTGTTCCTGTATCTCCCATTGCACTCTGGGTGCCTGTTCCCTGCAGAGAGGCTGATCACCATTCCTCAGACACCTGCACCTATCATGTAAGGCAGTGGTTCTCAACCTTCCTGATGCCTCCTAATGCCACAATCCTTTAATACGGTTCCTCATGTTGTGGTGACCCCCAACCATAAAATTATTTTCATTGCTACTTCATAACTGTAATTTTGCTACTGTTATGGATCGTAATGTAAATATCTGATATGCAGGATGTATTTTCATTGTTACAAAAGGGGTCACAACCCACAGGTTGAGAACTGCTTCTGTAAAGCCTTGCTCACAGTCTTCTCTCCTAGGATGGCTTCTCTATACTGATCCAGCTCCCCCTGTTCCTCCCCAACCCTGGTCAAGGGTCTTTTCACCCTGGAAACCAACCTAGATCATGGCTGGACCATGGTATTTACCTCTATGCTCTAGTTAGCTAAAGTTTTTTTTTTTTTTTTGCAAGCTGCAGGTTATGTATTATGAAAGGGTCATAGAAATCAATTCAGTGGATCACAATGAGCATTTTTTAACAAAATGGAATACAAAGTATCAGAAGACAGCCTCAGTGATAAATATTGATCAGAACATGCACAGACACGTGTGTAGGTATTGCATACTGATGAAATGGAAAATACATTCCTGACTATGAGATGCAACCAAACCCTTCTGAAAAACATTGACTATTAGTGCCTTCTACAGACATAGTACCATGACCCTCCGATCTCCTCAGCCTCCACCAAGGATGTCAGGAATGAGGCAGTGGAGAAGAAAAGCAGGTGCGAGATTGGAGTTAGTCTGAGAGCAAGGGAGAGAGAGATGGACCAGTAAAATATGTGACAACTGGCCACCACGCCAGGTGCTGTGACTCACACTTGTAAATCCCAGCACTCCAGGAGGCTCGAGGATCACTCAAGGTCAAGAGGTCAAGACCAAATTGAGCAAAAGTGAGACCCCATCTACTAAAAACAGAAAAAGAAAACTAGCCGGGCATTGTGGTAGGTGCCTGAGGTTTCGGCTAGTCAAGGGGCAGAGATGGGAGGTTGATCCAGGAGTGTGAGGTCACTGTGAGTTATGATGACACCCCTGCACTCTACCTGGGGCAATAGACCAAGACCCCGTCTCAAAAAAAAAAAAAACCTGTTGGTGAATGGCAGTACAAGTTAGGCTAGATGACTTTGAGATAACAAAAGTAAGAGAATGTTTTTAAATCTCCATGGCTTAACAGAGTTTATTTCTCACTTATACAAGTCCACTGTGGGTCTGGCAACTCCAGGGCACCGTCGCCTACAGGAGCTAACAAATCCAGACTGCTTGCGCCAGGTCACCCTGCCTGCTGGATCAATGCATGGATAACTATGGCAGGGAAACTGAGCCAGGGGGTGCCCAGGGCGACATACGCCCCCTCTGCCCCCAGCCATTGGCCAGACCTAGTCATAGAGCCCCCATCTAAGTACAAGGGCAGACAGGAAACAGACAGGAGCACATAGATATTTGGTGATCAGCAAATGTCTCTACACAACACTGCTCGGCCTGCTCCCCAAGTTCCTCAACTATGCTTAATTCTAGATACATAACTTGCCTCCCCAGCCACTCGAGTATTCATTCCACAAAACTTCTAAAGTAGTAAGCTCCATGCTCACCCCTGGACAGGCAGAAATGACTAAAACACTATCCCAGCTTGGGTTGCCTTAGAACGTGACCCTGAGCCGGGCTCAGACCAGGGTGTGCACAGCGAACCTGGGGGATGCAGGGAACACCAGCAGGACAGGAGGGAATTGATCCAGGAAATGAATTTTTTTAAGCCAGTTGCAAGAGTCCCTATCAATTGCCATTAGCAGTAGTTGAGGCTTTTCCCAAGGGGTGTCAGGGGTGTTAATCTCCCAGCCCTTCCAGCCTGCCACATGGACTCACTGGGGCAGAGTGACCTTCCAGAAAAGCCCCTCTGGCACAGAGAAGCAAACAATAGCAGGTAAAGCCCCCAGAGCAAACGCCTCAGGGAAATGGGCAGAGAGCAGACAGCCTTGGCTTCAGACACCAGAGGCTGCCTGTTAACTCAGGAGAGGAAAGACAGACACGCAAATAAATGTCAGCCCAGGTAGAGAGTGCGACCATTAAGGAAGCAACAATGTGGGGGGCGCACAGAGGACGTAGAGGCTGGTTCTGCGAAGAGCCAAAAAGGCTTCCTGGGTGTGGCCAAATTGAGGCAGGATTCTGAAGGTCAAGTAGGAGTTGCCTCTGAGAAGAAGGAAAGAGACCAGCACTGTCCCTTTCTTCCAGGCCCCCTGGTTTGGGGTGCACTGTGCTCAGTCCCAGGCACCTCTCCATGACTGCTCTAAACCAGTCACAGAGACCTTATGCCCACTACCCAGAGTCTTGGCCTTCCAGCCCCTCTAGTACCCAACAGTGGGTACATCACCCAGCCCTGGCCAATAAGAAGGGGAGCTCTGCTGGCGGGGTGGTTCTGGGACAGCATTTGCTTTCCCAAGCAAAAGAACAGATGGATTTGTGGCTGTCTTTTCCTCTCCTCCTGTCTTGAATGCAAATGTGATGCCGAAAGCCATGATAGCTGTCTCATGACCATCAGGTGTTAAGCATGAGGACGAGAAACCTCATAAGGATGGCAGAGCGGGAAGGGAGGATGGATTCAGAATTCTGACAGCACTCCTGAGCCCCAGTGCCTGGCCACTGCCTGCCTTCTCGTCATATGAGACATACAAGGTCCTATGGTTTAAACCCATTTGCTCCAGTAGCTACTCGCAACCCAAGACAGTCCTAACCAACCAAAGACAGAGATGTCCAGCAGAGGGACATGTGTGCAATAAACATACCGGGGCCTGAGAGAGGTTCAGTTTGGCTGGAGGGTGGAGCGCGCATTACACGGTAGAGGGAAAGAGGTTAGGCAGAAAGGTGAGGAACAGAACAGAAAAGGCCCACTTTGCCACACAAAGGCGCTCAGAGGAGAGCTGAACAACACAGAGCTGCAAACACGGGAGTCAGATGATGTTATATGTGTTTTGGGAAACAGTTATATTAAGCATGTAGCAGGGATGTCCAACCTTTTTTTTTTCCTGCCTCGCTTTGGAAGAAGGAGAGTCGTCTGAGGCCACACATTAAATACACAAACACGAACAAAAGCTGGTGAGCAGAAAAAGGAAGTCTAGGCATCATTGTCACGATATCTGACTGCACGGATAGGCAAACCAGGCCTCAAATGATGTACATGAGGCCCACAGGCCACATGTTGGACAACCCTGAGAGGAAAGACTATAAGTGTCTTAAGACATGGATGGTACCACTGCATAGTGTCCGGCACTATTTGATGTTATCAACTGCCTCTGATTCATTCAGAATGGAATTGAAATGGGGTTACCACTTCACAAAACCCATACTGCTTCAATCAACTGCTATTCAGAAAGGTTGCAGATGTGTCCCTGACCCGACCACTAACCCAGTTACGACCTCCACCGAGTCACTTCCCTGTCCAGGCCTCAGGGTCCTCTCCAGCACAACGGATAGGTAGGACTTAGGCTGTGACTGCCTCTATCCGGCAGCCACGCAACTTGTCCTGGGCGCCCTCCTCTTCACTCTCACAAAGTGGGCTGGGGAAGTTGTTGGTTTGATCAAAGCCCTCAACCCTCAGGCACTGAGCTGTGAAAATGGGTCAATAGCTATGCCACCCCATGCCTGCTTTGGGAAGAAAAACTGCAGATCAAATATACATATTTCTGTAGGTCCCAATTACCCAGGTCCCAATCTGGCTCTTTCTCTATATATAACATATATGCAAGTTCGAGGGTTTTTTTTTTTCTTTTTACTTATCCAATGATTATTTCAAAACCAAGGATGAGGGGAGAGGGGAAGTTCCATGTTTTCTCACGCGGCATTCAAATAAAGAGTGATCAATTGACCCCCTCCCAAATTAGTCAAGTACTGGAGAGACCCACAGAGAGGAGACGCTGGACTGCGTGTTCATACACCCATCAGCACTCCAGCCCTAAATTATATTTGACATTTAATTAAAACCCCCAGGCAGTGAAGTCAAGAGCTGAGCTGCTACAGCACTGGAAGAGGAGCCGCTCTTCAGGACGGATTCATTTATCTCCTGTCACCAAAGGCATCAACACCCGCTCTAGCCCCACTCCACTCAACGCAGCTAGGAGAAGCAGGACAGGGGGCACAGCCAGAGGAGGGTCCTCTCCCCCCGACCTCCCCTCTTTACCTACATGCAAACTCAGATGCTGTCACTGCCTGGACAGCTGGTCTTTCTCAGGCTCCACACTCTGGGCTGACAGCCCTCCTGGCCACCTGCCCCAGCTTGAATCCCCTTTCCCCTCTCACTTCCTTTCCTAGAGACTATACTTTTGTCTGTCCAAAGAGCAATAAGGTTTTCAGCACTGAGCTTTTCTTCTTTCTCACTTTGTGTTCTTCCTTCCCGCTTCCCCTTCTTCCTTCCTTTCTTCCTGCCTTCCCATCCTCTTTCCCTCTTTATTTCCTTCCTTCCTCTCTTCTCTCCTTCCTTTGTTTATTCTCTTCCTTTCTCTCTTCCCTCCTCCCCTCCTTCCTCCCCTCCCTCCCTTCCACTTTCCATCCTTCCTTCTTGACCTTCTGCCCAACTCACCAAGTGACCTCCATCGTCCAGTGCTGTGCTAAATGTCACAGGCACACAAAGACCTGTAAGACAACTCCTGCCCTGTGATCCCCTGGTGGAGACGAGGGAACTCATGACATGCTGAGTTTCTGTGTTAGATATAATAAACGATGTGTAGTTAGTGCCAACGAGGGGTCCAGCCAACAGGAGCTTGAAGGTCAGAGGAAGGAGAGACCTGAGTGGTCAGGTGAAGCTTCACAGAGTTAACCAGGGCTTGTGCTGGGGCCTCAAATGCTGATACAGAGGAAGGGGACAGGCACTTGAAGCAGAGAAAAGAGCATATATGAAGGTTCAGAAACAGTGAGTGGAGGGATGGCAAATGGGCGTAGAGATGCTTGTTGAGGAGGTAGCAGAGGCTGGTTGTAGGGTCTGGACCTCTTCCTGCAGGATGCTGGGGGTGTGGCTACTGAGGACCATGACAGTGGACAAGATTGCCTTATTTTCCTGACTTCCCTGGAAGTAACCGCCTTCATCTCTCAGCTGGATTTTCTTTTCCCTATGAAGTGGTGGAAGGGTACCCTCATCCCTGCTTCCCCAATCCACCTGTCAGGGGCAGGTCAGTGCAAAGTGGTACATATACCAGGTACCAGGTCTGGGATTATAGCGAGTGTCCTTAAAGCCCAGATGCTGCTCTCTTCCCCAGACTTTGAGATATCAGAACAAAATGATGCTTTCTTGATACAGATCACAAACCCAACACAGGATCAAGACACATTAGCAGTGATTCAAACACACACAAATCCCACTCTGTTCAAAACACAGAGCATTTCAAACCCTGGTGACTTACCTTGCTCCCAAATTCATCCCCAGAAGATTTAGGAGGTAACAATGGCAACGGCCCTCTCAGGATTAATTCTGATCCACCAAGAAGAAATTACTGGAAACCGGAAATGACAGAAACCATGGACAGAAGAGACAAGATCTTAGAAGAAAGTGAACATGTCATCTTAGAGTTCAAGGCAGCCCAGAAAGAGGACAGCAGAGAGACAGGTGTCAAGGAGTTTAGAAGTCTAATTTCCAGACATTTATAGAAACGGGAGCTACAGTCCTGTGCTTGGAGACTCTGCAGAAGAAGTCAGCTTAAGAACGATAGCAATTCCGGAAAACAAGTTTCTCTATACGCGATTGCAAAATATTCCAACAAGACAGAAAGGAGAGAGAAATCAAAAGAACACGGTAACAACTTCAGCCATACTCGCACCTCTCTGGCTTCAGCAAGAAAGTGCCGGTGCTAAGGGCCTACTTTCTTCTACATCAGGAAGAATGAGCTTTGCCCTGAAAATCCCATTTTAATCACAGCCCTTCCCAGCTCTAAACTGTCCCGTGACTCCCTCGTTCACTGTGAAATTTAAAGCTCAAGAAACCCTGAAGCCTCTGCTCAGCATGGACCTAGCCCACCCTCCAGCCTCTACTCACCCCACCTGCCATATCCCAGGCCCCAGGCCAAGGGATATGGCAGGCAGCAGCCTGTAGGCCAAATGCAGCTCATCCCACATGTTTTTGCAAGGCCCACAAGCTAACAATGGTTTTTACATTTTAAAATGGGCAGATGGAAGGGATCAAAAGAATAGTTATTTTGTGACATAGGAAAATAACACAAAATTCAAATTTCATAAGTAAAGTTCTTACATCAAACCCATATGACTTTGCAGAGGCTATCCTAACTAAGTACCAAAGTAGCAGAGACAGGGTGGCTTAAACACTTCCGAAGACGGCAAGTCCAATGTCAAGGCGTGGGCAGGGTTGGTTCCTCCTGGGACCTCTCTCTTTGCCTCCAAGATGGACGGCCTTCTCCTTGTGTCTTCACATGGTCTTCCCTCTGTGTCAGTGTCCCAATTAACTCTTCTTATGAGAATGCCAGTCACATTGGATCACAGCCGGCTCTACTGAGCTCATCTTAGCGTCATTACTTTACTAAAGGCCCCATATCCACACACTGTCATATACCAAGGTTAGAAATTCAACATGTGTGGCTCGGCGCCTGTGGCTCAATCGGCTAAGGCGCCAGCCACCTACACCTAAGATGGCGGGTTCAAATCCCCAGCCCGGGCCCGCCAAACAACAATGATGGCTGCAACCAAAAAATGGCCGGGCGTTGTGGCGGGCGCCTGTGGTCCCAGCTACTTGGGAGGCTGAGATAGGAGACTCGCTTGAGCCCAGGAGTTGGAGGTTGCTATGAGCTGTGATGCCATGGAACTCTACCCAGGGGGATAGCTTGAGGCTCTGTCTCAAAAAAAAAAAAAAAAAAAAGAAATTCAACATGTGAATTTGAGGACACATCCTATGGACACCTCTGCACTGCAGTAGCAGAATTAAATAGTTGCATCCGAGACCGTATAGTCCAGAGGCCGTGAGGACCATCTTTTACTACCTACAGCCTATAGTAAACAATCGGGCCCTTTGCAGAGTAAGTTTGCCCACCTGCACTTGCTCCACCTTCCCCAAACACCCTTCCTCACTTGCTAAGACTGGGTATGGGCTTACGCTGAAATACAGATGCCCCGTTTTTGCCAATAAAGCCCTTTCTGCTCTTCAAAACACCACCAGCATTGGCCGTGGTGTCCAGTGTGGTCACCCACAAGGGCCCTGTGTGTAAGAAATCAGCGTCTGATGAGGAACTCCCAGGTAGTCAGATGAAGTAAGCAGTCCAGAGGCACCTCTCACGCTCCACAGGAGGGTAGGCCTGGGAGAACAGGAAACACGGCTAGGACTTAGATGTGGATATAGCTGTCATCACCCTGGGAATGGGCGGGTCTGAGGAATGAGCTTTAGAGATACAAGTAAGAAGAAAAAGTGCCAGATGATTCCAGGCCAGAGAGCTCTGAGAGGTAGGAGGGGTCAGAGGGGCCCTAGAGAGAAGGGAGTTGGGACAGGAAGAGGCAGAAAGGAAGGAAAACCCAGGAGGGAGGCTCTGAGGGAGCACAGGGTCATGGGGACACCTCCTGGAGGGCAGAGCCCCATGCTAAACAAGATGCTGGGGCCAGAGGGAAGTAGCACTGGGGAGGAGAAGGAGGGGCTCAGAGCGCCAGGGCCACCAGGTGCACTAAGGGGAGGCGACCTGGGCACAAATCCATAAAGTACCCAACAACCTCAATGCAACAAATAAGTGACAGGGTGCCCCAAACTCAGGCTTCTACACGCAGTTTCTTCAGTCATTTGGTCCCCACCCCCACTGAAATGGGAAGGGGTTGGTAGAAACCCCCAAAACTGCCCTCTGGTGCCAACTCCAAACCCAACCCACTAAAACACATACAACAAATATTTTTTAAAAGCCTCTTTGAAGGAGCACCAACACACACCTGCCTAAGTCCTGTGTGGTCACCCCCAGGGGCACTGCATTTAAGCCAAAGGTCCAGGCCCAGGACCTTTATGCACCTGCCCTAGATAATCTGCACTTGCTACACCTTCCCCAAACACCCTTCCTCCAGGCATTGGCTGCATGACCCTGGATAGCCAGGAGCTCTCTCAGCCTCAGTGTCTCCATCTAAGAGACAGGGGCTGGGCCAGGTCCTTCCAGCAGTGATATTTGGGAGGAACAACAGTAAGAGATAAGACACCATGGAGATCCATGGGGCCCTAAGTGGCTGTGGGCTGAGAGCTGGGGGAGCAAGACTGGTTAGACACAGTCCAGAACTACTCACTGTGGCTTGTTTGATAAGGGTGTGTTGCAAGGGGGAAGGACAGCAACCTTGCTAATGGGGCTCGCTGGCAGATGGAGTGTGCTCAGCACATGCGCACATGCACACAGGGGCCTGGTCCTGGCTTGCTCCCAGCTGAGGAGGGGGAGAGCAACTCAGCAAGCAGCTAGAACCATGGACAAGGAGGGGACAGAGCAACTGCTTGGCTGCTCTGCTCCAGTTCTGCACAAAGCTGACTCCTGCGGTGGCTTTCCCTATTTTATAGAAAGAGAAATCCAGGCAGCCTCCCTAAGACTTTTCCCCTACAGAACAAACTAGAAGCAACATAGAGGCCTCAGACTGCTGGGGAGGGAGCAGGGGAGTCCAGGAGAAGAGCATGGTACAGCGGGGCTCACAAGAGTGTGATGGAAGAAAAAGCCACAACCAAACAGAGCTGCGATCAGCAGGGAGGGGAGAGAGGAACATTCTGGGCACTGAGGTCTATGGTCAAATAAAGGGCCTCGTTTCCACTCAAGCCCCAGTGTAGATTTCCACTGTCCTCCCCCTCGCACTTGTGCCCAGCCCCCAAAAGGAAGAGGCTCTGAGGGTAATTTAAGCCTGTCTCTGTATTCCTACCACTTGTTTCAGGATACTTTTTCCCTGCCTCCCAGACATACTCCAGGCCTCGCCCTCTGTCATCAGCCCTCACTGGGATTTCTCAGTCTGTCTGTCATAAACTCCTCTCAGACCAAAACTCTCGCTTATCTCATTGACTTCCGCTTTAAACTTGAACTGGAGATGGGGTCCAAGAGCCACGCAGGAAGAACAGCCTTAATCCTTGTAGATGTGAGTCCCATTTGTCCATTAGGGCAGGTGGGGAGGGAGAGAGTTGGGGGCAGTTGTTGTTGTCCCACATTCTCAACCCAAAGCATCCTTTGGTCCCCTATTATCATGTCACAGAGCCACTGTCCACCACGTCAGTGGAGCCTCAAGTGAACCTACTCTTCATGGGTGGTGTGTCTGTATAATTACCGCCCATGGTGTAAGTAGGGCCTAAAACTGTTTCATCAGGCTCTCTGGGGACCCTTGTTCTTGGATTCAGCATGTCCTCCTCAGCCAATGACAAGGGGCAAGGGACCAAACTCTCTGGCCGGTCTTGCTGCCATGTCAAGGAGAACCCTCTAGACCTCAGGGCTCTTCAGTGGGCAAACTGTCCTGGTAACACAGTCCCCCACTAGCCTTCCACCTGTGCCAGCTGCCTGTCGCCACCAACCCTAACAAACCCCCCCCATACCAGGTGGCTGAGAACAATAGAAATTTGTTCTCTCATGGGTCTAGAGGCCAGAAGTCCAAATTCAAGGTGTTAACGGGGCCATGCTCCCTCCAGAGGCTCAAGGGGAGAATCCTCTCTCCCCTCTTCCAGCTCCGGGTGGCTCCAGTGTCCCTTGGTTTGTGACTGCATTGCTCCAATCAGTCCTTGGATTCAGAGCCTTCCCTAAATCCAGGATAATTTCACTTTTAAGTCTTTAATTGCATCTCTCTAGACCCTATTTCCAAATAAAGTCACATTCTCAGGTACCAAGGGGCTGGAATTTAGACATATATTTTGGGGAAACAAATTATTCCACTACACTGGTCTATGGGTCATTTTCTTACAGGTGATCCCCTCTGCCACATTTGAGATCCAGACTTCCCTGAGTCAGGCAAGATCCCTGCCTTTCTTACCTGGTCCATTCCTTATGTTCCACATACATGTCCCCCCTCAACGTCCTTACTTGTGTTTCTAAGCTCTGCTCCATCAGCCCCCTACCGAGGCCCTCCACCCACCCTCTCCTGCCTCAGAGCCTGCCCCGACCACAGTGCATCCTTGGAACACTAGGAAAGAAGCCATTTGGCCCCACCCCTGAACACTGGCTCTGTCACATACCAACTGCTTGAGTTCAGACAAGCCTCTCAATGACCCTGGGCCTCAGTTTCACCTCCTGAACTTGGAGACAATCCCACCTCCCTGAATGGTGGCTATTAAATGGCATAAGTTACATGAAAGACTCTGCCGCCCAGAACACTCCCAATAAATGTGTGTTCTCCAGACATTTGATCTCCCTTTCTCTGAACCTGTTCCTATTTACGGCCAGCACTGCATGGAATTGTTTCATCCTGCCAGCCTTGTCTACCCAGGCGCAGTTTTTTGAGGAAAGGGAAGGGTTTGGGGCTTCTGTGGGATTTCCCTAGTACCCAGCATAGCCGTGAGGCAGTAAAGACTTGATCCTGTAACAAACACCGAGGCAGTCCCGCAGGTCTGTGTTTTGGCCGGAGAAGCAGATCCTGTTTCTTTCTAGTCACCTCCCAGAATGGGCAGTAATGGAATGAGAGGCACCGAGATCCAATTCCACAAGATTGAGGCAAGAGGGACAAACTCCAGAGGCCAATTATTGGGTGTAATTGGAGTCAACAGCGAATCACAAGAGGCCAAGGAGCTGGAGGCCAGAGAGGTCGGGCCCATCCTGGTCCAGGAGGGCCCTGTGGTCCAGGCAGGAGAAGCACTCTCTCCAGCAACGTGGCAGGGAACTGCACAACATCATCTAGGGGCAGCGCTGAGTGAATGTGACATAATTGAATGAGGCCTCCACCTCCTCCACCCAGAGCCGGGGAATTAGCAGGCCCGACCCTCGCCTCAGGAGACTGCGCTGGCCTCAGCCGCCTGCATTGCTGTACTGCCTGCCTGCCTGTGGGGGTGAGGATGCCCGGAAAGGGCTGGGGTGGGGGGATCATGAGGGCCCACGGCAGGGAGCCCCAGGACTGAGTGTTCTCCAGACAGATGGCAAGGAGTGTGCCAAAGCAAGGAGGGAGAACTGGATGGAGGGTGGGGAGAGATGAGCCAGGCAATGGATGGAGATGGGAACGAGATAGGCAGGGAGATACCATGGCAGCGGCCAGAGATACAGGGCGAGCTGAGTGATGGAGGGGAAGAAGGGGGCAGATAAAAAGCAGCTCAGTAGGAAGACAGACGGATGGGCAGGCTGAGCAATACACAGACAGAGTGATAAGAGATTTGAACCCGCCCTTGTGGGGGCAGTGACACCTCTTCCCCTTTGCATTTGCTGTGTGACAGATGATAAGCTGAATGCACCCGTTGCCTCACTGACTCCTCCCAACACCCTGCCTTACAGATGGAGACACTGAGGTTGGACAGAAACCACCTGCCCAAGGTGAGCCAGCTAGAAAACACAGGAGCCCAAAGGTGGCCTCTGCTGTAGCCAGTTTCAGGGTCCCACACTCACCCAGCACCAGCCCAGCCTCTCCTGGTTCAAGCCACAGGAAAGAATCTGTTCCAGGCAGGGTGGATATAGAGGACTTCCTGGTGGCTGCGGGCACGGGTGAGGTCAGGGGACTAGGTCTTTTTTCATCCTTTCCGGTCTCTGTGCCCTACCTCTGGGACTCCCCCCTCACTTTACCCCTAGCCATCTACACAGGCCTCTCCAACTCTCAGCCACACACTGAGGCATTGCCACAAAAGCATGCACTTATGTCACTTTAAGTATGGCCTCTTTCAGGATTGGTTACTTTTAATCCGGGACTCCAGGTGTAATAGGAGAGGCATGGGTTGGGGGCAGGAAGGCCTTCAGTAATCCAATTTAGAGAGATTCCTCGGGTACTCACTTGTCAAGCTAGTCTGGGATATGTGACTATTGGCTTTGACCAAGTGGGGAAAAAAGATGTCTGGATACCCTTCACCCACTGCCTTTGTGCCCTCCCCCAACTCTCACGGGAGAGTCCCGACCACAGGTCCAGCCTCGAGGGCTCTACCAGCCATACCAGCTTTTCTTTCTTGTGGGAAGCCCCAAACTGCTGCTCCGTCTTACCAAAGAAGCCCCACCTTGTCCACCCTGGCTGCTTGCTGTGAGAGCTTGGAGGGGCTTCTGGCTGGGACAGCCCCCCACCCAGGTAGCTGCTGGGCAGACTCTGACCCAGCCAGCCTGACACCCTGTGCACCGCTCCCCAGGCCCTGCAGAAAAGGGAGACGGGAGGTGCCCATTTCAGCTCCCAGAGGCCCAAAGGGAGGCGAAAGCCCTTTCACCTTCACGGGCAGTAGTTTCCTAACAGCAAAGCAGGGACACTCGGTCCCCAGGAAGGAGGTGCTGATCGACCCCACCTGGGCTCAGCGGGGAAAGAGAGCAAATGGGTTTCTCCACTCTGCTTACAGGAAATGCGTCGGCTGAGCAGGCAGCAGGGAGGCTCAGGGGAAGGAGGAAAAGCAGGAAGACATAGGAGACTGGAGGAGAGACACTAACAATGGGACCCAAAGCTGGGGGGAGGGTTGCCTCCACGCCCCTACTTTTACCCAATAAGGAGTCTGAGACCCACAGAGGCAGAATGATTCACCAAGTCACCCAACTAGGTCTGACATTGAATGGGGTCCCCCCCATAGGAATCTCATCATCAGATCATGACTTATGGCTCCAAGAGGAAGCCTATCGCTTCTGCACCCAGGGCCTGGCGGTCTAGCTCTGTCCTGGTAGCCAAGGAGACACGTCTCATTCTCCTTCTCTAAAACCTTGTGGCCTCCTGAACCAGCTCCTTCCTGAGCCTGGCAGTCAGCGCCCGCCTCCCAACTCCAGCAGTCTCTCTCCATTTGCCCCCACTGTGCTTGCTCCCAGCCATCCCTAACTAAGTTGGTGGCCATCAGGGCCTGGAAACGTCCCCAAATACCTTCTAAGAGCACCATGAGAGGTGCCCCAGACAGGCCAACACCACGTGCTCCAGCTACACTAAGGGTCCCTACTGAGCCTGCAGAGGCACAGGACTAGATGTTAAGCTCCCTGAACACCCATGGTTCCCCCCAGAGCAGAGTGGGGTGCTCCCTCACCTGGACTAAGTCCTCCAGGCGGAGCACTGCTGTCCAGATCAAATCCCACTGGGAACAGTTGCTACCTCAATCTCCCTTTCTCTCTACCCACCTCTGCTCTCCCATGCCACTCTTAAAAACCTCAATGGAGAAAAAGGCCCTGTTGCTGGATGGGTAGAGAGATGGAGACCCTCTTGCCTGGCTGGCCCCAGGACTTAGCTCAGGGCACCTCAAAGACTAGGCAGGCAGGGCCCTGAAGGGCAGTTGAGACCCCGTTTCTAATTCTGCACCTGTAATACTGAGCTGTCAGAAAGGTCAGACAAGAAACTCACAAACAAGAGACCAGCATAGACCCCAGGTCTCACCCTCTGGTTTTGCGTCCCGTGCACTCCCAAGCTCAGCAGTGGAAGAGGAGGGTGGGAGACAGGAAGGCAGGATGAAGAAGGACCACGTCCCACCCTTTGCCTCCCCAGACCTCCTGAACTGGAGGAAAAGGCTCATTAGCAAGCCTGGAGGAATTCCCAGCTGCATCCAGGGAGGGTTCCTAATGAGTATTCATAGTCACAGGAGGCCTTGTTTGCATCATCAAATTTCCCAAATGCCATCTCTTGGGACAGGACAACCTGCCACTCCTGTGCTATCACTCCCGCAACCCGCCCATCTCCCTCACCTCTTCTCGTCTACTGTCTACTGACTGTTTTCACTCAGGCCCTCCCTGGAACATTGGCCATGGCGTGCGTCCAGCCCTGCTCCTGCCAAACCCCCAAGCTGAGCACACAGGAGGTCCGAGCCAGGCGGCAGGGCTGCCAGATCCCTGAGAGGAAAGACAAGCAGATCAGGCCAGCAACACCACAAATAAAGAGTGTGGATGGGGGAGCACTGGGACCCCTGGTATCCATCATCCCCTCTAGGAGAGGACGGCAGGAAGGAAATAAGCCCTGCTGAGTGTTGTGCCTTAAACCCACCATTAGGGAAGGCTTCATTCCGGCCAATCATAGCCCTCACCACTCAGGCCTCCTGCAAAATGCAGTTTCCACTTAGTACAATTCAGAGGCCCATCAGTTGAGAACTGGTTACATAAGTGATGCCTCCTGCACCACACGGAACATTATGTGGCCATTAAAAAGAATACGGTATAGATTTTAAAAATAACACTATTGACTGTGTGTTGTCAGGTGATGTAAGGGAACTGCAGAGTTATGCTTAGCAGGGTCCTGCCTTTGTAAAAGAAGTAAATAAATGGATAGGTTGATTAAGTTAGCAACACACCAGGACAAACACTGACTAGTGCTGTCCCATGGAGGACAGAGAAAGATAAGGGATTTTCTAACTTTTCATGGTAAATATTTCTTTGCTGTTTGAAGTTGGAGTGCTTCACAATGATCAATTTTATATTCAGGAAAAAAATCATTGCAGTAGGGGTGGGGAGCTGAGAGAAGGTGATGGCGTTGCTGCTGTAGGGCTGCATAACTGCGGAGAGAGGACAGCTGGGCCCCTGGGCCAACGGAGGGGACTGCGGAGGAGAGGGTGTAGGCAGGTGTACTCTCCCACCCCCAAACCATCCCGAAGGCCTAGCTCCAATCTGGCCTTCGCCTTGAAAGCCAGCTCTGTTTACTTCATTAAGTGTTTGCCCAAGGCTTACTCTCTGGAGAAGCATATTAACTAACTTTTGTACATTTCCTGCCAATTTACAAAGCGCTTACACGTTTTCACTCATTCATTCGGAAATGTTCTGAGCCTCTCCTATAAGCCAAGACCTAGGTGCTGAGGAGACAGAAAATAAATAAGCCACAGTCCCTGATGGTGTAAGGAGCTCCCCCTGCCCTGGGCGAAAGGCCTCAACAGGCCACATCATAAGTGCCCGGGGCAGGTCAGAGCGCAAAGAGACTCCAGTCCCAGGCCAGTGGCAGTGCTGAGCTTTAAAGAAGGGAATATCAGCCAGATGAATAAGAAAGAAGAGTGCTCTGTCACCGGTCACCAACTGAGTGCCAGGCCTATGCTAAGATGTGAGACGCCTTCCTCATTTAACCTCAAAGTACGTCAACCCTCAAAGGTGCCACCATCATTGCCCCTATTTTGTGGAAGAAGACAGAATGAAGAAGGACAAGCTTGGAAGTAGAAAGAGAGGCTGGGAAGAGGAGCCCTGCCATGGAAGCCCTGGCCTCCCCCTACCATGCCTGTTTTCATCTCTGAGCTTCACTAGATCCTTCAAAACCATGCCCCTCTCCCCATACCCAGACTAACCATGGCATGTTCTCAACCCATTGTCTCCCAGGACCCCTGTGTCCAGAAGCAGCCAGTTCAGTTAGGCACTCTGCCGCCATGTGGACAGAACCATCCTAGACTCTATGCCATCCCACTCAGAAGAGTCTCTGTCAGTGTCCTCTGAACAAACAGGCTCATGTGAGCCTCTGCCCGCTCTGTTCACGCTGTTCCCCTACTGGGAATGCTGTTCCCACACATCTCTATGTACAAAGTATAAGCTGTGAACACTCCCTCCACCATAAAACCTTCTTCATTCCTTCCCACCTGGACTAATCTCTTCTCAGGCCACCTCAGTTATACCCACAGAATCCAAGTGCTTAATTGTTCTTCATTAATTTCTCTTTATTTGTGTGTTGGGGGGGCTTCTTTATTTGTGCAAGAGTATGGTATGTGTGCGTATAGGTGTACGTATAAATTGTAAATCCAGGAATGTGGCTTTGTTCCAGCTGAGTAGCCCATATTCCCCCGTCTGCACCAGCTACAGAACAGAAATTCTCTCTGTCTGCCCTTCTGCCACACCCTCCCACTCCCATGACACCCACGAAAGGGGCCCTGCTAAGCCCATATTCCCTAAGCCTGTATCTCCAGGGATGGACATCCAGGAAGCGATCAACACATAAATGTTGAATGATCCTTATGTCTTTGCTGGTGGCTCTTGTGTCACTGAGTGGCACTATCACCTCCTTGTCCATCTCCCCTCCTGCCCCATGGCCACCTCCCTAAGGCACCTGGCAGTGAGACTGAGAAGTCAGGGTCAGACTTTTCACTTGCATCACAGAAATCAGGTAGGGCCTCCAGACCAGAGGTAGCCTGTGGTGGCCCCAGTAACCTAGAGCACCTGCTCTGTGGCCCTGAGCCCTCGGGGGCCCCTCCCCAGCCCAGAAGGTGCATGTGTCCCTGCTGGGGGAATCCCAATCACAGTGCAGGGAGTGAGGACTTGTTAGGGAGCCTGTCCTTCAGGAAGAGGACTCAGGGAGGTAGCCAGAGTGCCTGGGGGCCTCCACTACAAAAGTGGGTCACCATGGGGGGGGAGTGGTTAAAAAAAGAAAAAATATGTTTCTGGAACCTGGTCTCAGTGCTAGCTGGGAGCTGAGTATTCCCTGAGGGAGTTCCAGAAATCTCACAGTTTTCCTCCCAGAATCCTACAGGCCCCAGGTGTCCAGCTGGGTTCCCCTCAATCCACAATAAGCTCTGGTGGGAACCAGGAAAGCTCAAGGGCCCCTCTCCCTGCCCACACACCACAGTCAAACCAGCCCCTCAGGACCAGCACTAAGTGCCCGGAGCAGGGACCATGGGCTGTGTGGGCTGCTGTTCTTTGATTTCTGGGTTGTTTCTAAACTGTTCCATTTCCCAGTAAGTAGGACACACCAGGGAGGGATGGCACTGTGCTCTGGGAGGGGCAGGGGAGGACTCACAGAAACCCAGGCAGAAGCCTCTGCTCTCTAGGCCAGGGAAGAGGTGGAAAGGGGAACCCAACAGGGAAAACAACCACTGCTCACAGTGAACATGGAAGAGAGAGCAGGATGGGAAGTCAGGATGCCTGAGCCAGTACCAGCCTCTGCCTTAGGCAGAGGCCTCAGTCTTTCCATCTCTAAAATGGGCATAACAATATCTCCTTCCTGGTTGTTGTGAGAACTAAAAGAAATACCATATGTAAAAGATATTTGTGTGCAAGACTCAACGACATTCTATGGAAATCCCTTCTATCAATAAAATTTTCAAATTGGCCACATGTTGATAAATGCTAAAGTAAGGTGGGGTGTGCGATAGACTGAATGTGTACCCCCCAAATTCATAGGTTGAAATCCTAACCCCTAAGATGAAGGTTTAGGAGGTGGGGCTTTTGGAAGGTGATTAGGTCATGAGGGGATTGGTGTTCTTGAAAACTTAAAAGTGTTCAGGAAACTTACTTGACCCTCCCACCATGTGAGCACACAGCAAGAAGACAGCTGTCAGTGAACCAGAAAGTGGGCCCTCACCAGACACCAAATCTTCTGGCGTCCTGGTCTTGGACTTCACAGCCTCTTGAACCATGAGAAACGTCTGTTGTTTAAGCCACACAGTCTATGATATTTTTGTTATAGCAGCCCCAACAGAATTCGATATGGTGGGGGTTAGTGATACTATTCTCTCTGTTTTTGTCTATGTGCAAAATTTTCCAAAACAAAAAGTCAGCACAGACACTAGGCTGTGTTTCTGCATTTCCCCCAACACAGGCTGCTCTATGGCCTGACCAAGGGCTGAACGCATACATGAGTGTCCAAAGGGGCCTGAATGCCTTCAGAGTGCCACACCGGAGAAAAGCAGGAAAGCACAACGCTGTGGTACCCACGACAGCCACGCCACCCTACAGGACACAACTGTCACAACCTCTTTGTGTTCTTTTTCATCCCACTTTACAAATACTGAGGGACTGGTGTTGGAGTCAAACTTGGCCAGACTGCATACTCTGCCTATGGAGCTCACTCCACTCCCCTGGGGCTGGCTTTTCTCCAGTGTCTAGCCACCTCCAGGGAAAGTGGATTCCTTCCTTCTTTTCAGTTAGGGCCATAGCACCTTATGGGGCTGCAACCAGTGTTTCCCAGCCCCGTGCCTTCATCAACATCTTCCAAGTAAACTTGTCGGAGTTGCCACAGACCATGCATTCCACGCAGCAGACATGTCTGTCTATTTGCCTCTATGTCCACGGCATGACTGTGAGCACACTGCCATTCAGGGCCCACCCTCCTGGCCTGCTTCCCCCATAATGCTAAGCGCTCCTTCCCCTGCAGCCCTCCACAACAGCAGGGTGGGCTCTGATTGGCCACATCAGGAAATGCCCCACCCAGCAGAGGGAATCCAACCCCACACCCCAGGCAGACCCCTGACTGCCTTCCACAGTGTCTCATCCCTCCAGGCAAAGTCTTTGCACATCCTTGGAGGTGGCCTCCCCACTACCACTACCTGGCAGGGACAGAACTGAAGGGGAGGCGGGTGGGGCTGGCTTCCCTAGGGAGATATCAATGCCAGGAATAGCTGTGCTGGGAGGCCTCAGGCCCAGGTCTGCCCTGGAAAGTAGGGGTGGGAATAAAACACAAAACTCCTACCCCTCCATCAGTAGCATCACATAAACTGCATGTCTTAAAGCAAAACACAAGTACCCCAAGGATGACCCAAGATGGGGGGAGTGGTAGAGGGGGCAGGGCAAGTGTGTCTAACCACACATCCTTCATGTGCCCGTGTGCATGAGTGTGTGTGTGCACACATACAAATACATCGTAGGCTTTTGTGGTCACATCAGAATCACCCCCTCCTCCCATCCCAGCCCCTCCCCCCACCCCCTTGCCCCATCCTGCCTCTCCATTTCTCCATCAGTCAGTTGGCACTAGGGACAGCTGTGCAGAGGGGACCTCTGAGCAGATTGAAACAGCACACAGCCATGACTGCAGAGGCAGATCCTGGGTAGGAGCCCCTCTGGGGCCAGGAGGGCGGGAGACAGGCTCTTCAGGCCAAAGAGGAGATAGAGCTGAATGCAGCCAACCAGTCCAGGGGGAAATCACCAAGGACACACCTGGATAATGAGATGCAAATTGCCGGGGCTAGGGGCGGAGGAGATGCTTATATGCAAATGAGCAGACCAGGCCTCTATCTGTATTAAGCTCAGTTATATTTTTTAACCCCCTTTTGACAGAATTAGTTCTCAGGCTAAGGGGGCAGGGAGCAGTGCTTTCCATTCCACAGAGAGGGAAAGTGAGACCCTGCTCTGCCTGGAGAGTGTCCCAAGCTCAGAGGGAGTCCAGACATCACCCCCAGCCTTACAGCCAAAGGTGCAGGGTCGCAGGGAGCCAGTACCTGCTCCAGGGCCCGGGCCTGCCGCAGGCAGCAGGAACGTGGAGCCTGAAAATGACAGGACCAGGAAAAGGAACCAGAGGCTGGAGAAAGGAGGAAAGTGGTGACCAATATGGAAAAGGAGGGAGACAGGCAAAAAGAGCAGAAGGCGCCTAGAGCAGTGTTGCCGTAAACCAGCTGTTGGCCACGCAACTTCTCAGAGGGATTCTGCACAGAAGGACGGGGCTTGTAATACCCCTTCTGCAGGAGGTGTGTGACCCTGGGCAAGTCACTGAACCTCTGGAACCCTGGTTCCAAGATGTATAAAGTAGGAAAACGTGATCCCAGCCCTGCCTCCTCACAGAGTAACCAAACCTCAGTGAGATAATGGACGTGTAGCAGCGTCACCAAGCACCATGCATTATTCCTAGCGGGGGCCAGAAGTGAGTGCCTTCCCACCATGGAAAGTGACTGGGTGTGCTAGCAGGCTCTAGGGGTGAGGTCAGCCCCAAATGGCCTCAGAATCAGGAGACTTAGCTTCTGTCCGGGCTCTGGCACCATTACCTGGATGGCCTTAGGCAAGTCACTTCTTCCCCCGTTGAGAACTGCTGCCTTAAAGGCTCAGAGATGACAGAGTCCAGAAAAGGAGGTTGTATCCCTGCCCACAAGAAAAGTTTAGATGTTTGCTATTGAGGGTTTTCTAGCCCCCAATGCTCCCAGGCCCACCTTATCTAAGACCAGGACTTTTGATGAGTTTTTGAGGGATAATTAAAATCATCTTCCTCCCAGGTACCATCACTGCCTGCAATGAAGTTTGAACCTTGTGATGGAATCAACTGATAGAATCTATGAACCTCAGATAGAAGACATCCTGGACACCCATGTGGGGCCAGTAGGGAGAGGAGAGAAATTTTAGATCTGAGAGGAGGGACTCAGACACAGAGATACCCCTCCTTGAATCCTGGGCCTAAATCAGAGCCCAATTGGGGTTCAATCAAGCTACTGCTGACGTCCATGTGTCCAGCGGATACAGCCTCCCCGCAGGAGGCCTCACAGACTTCAAAGAACAGTTTTAAAAAGAATCCTAGCCAGTGCCCGGAGGTGCAGAAAGCAGTCCCGGTTTTCCATAAGAGCTGGCAAAAGTTAGTCAGAGAGACAGAGCTCTGACCAATGAGGCTGGGATTCAGGAGGGCATCAATCCACTGAGGAGCTAAACCAAGATCCACAGCCAGACCATGGGGTCAGTTACAGACAACAGAGCTCAGAGTAAGGCCAGAGCTCACAGGTCCCTAGAGACACCAGGGACTCACCTAGGACACACCCACTGGCAAGGAGGAGCTACTAATGTCCTAGGTCACCTCTGACTCAGTGGCCGGATCCGGTTGGAGGGACAGCACCTAGCGCCAGGCCTAGGACAGCAGCACACATCTCAGAGCTGTGCCATCCGTCTCGACACTGCAGTCTGGGGGACTGCCCAGTTGACAGATAGCCCATCCCCCTTGAATGTGGAATTTGCGATAAAGTCCTCCACTGCCGTCTCTTCACTAAATCAAGTTTGACATTTATGGGGACCAAGGAAAGCCTTCAGTCGGGGAGGCTGAGGGAGGCAGTAAGAGGCAAATGACATGACGTGGGCGACAGAAAGAACCTGGGCTTTGGGCTCAGCTGGACCTGCATTCAGGTCCCAGCTCAGCTGTGCACAAGCCATTTGACCTACGGCAAGTAACTTAGCCCCTCTGAGACTCACCATTCCTCTCTATAAAATGGAGCTAACAAGAGGTTCCTAAGTCAAAGGACTGTGATTAAAGCATTTAATCTAGGATAGCCCAGGAATGAATCAACTTCCCCCTCTCTTGCTGGACCTTGCCCGGGCCTGTTAAGAGTGAATCCTTAGAAATACTACTGGGGACCCTGAGACAAGTGTCACTTATTGAGGGATATCCAGAGTTGAGCACCTTAAAATGTAGGATTCGTGCTACCAGAGTTCGATATCACCCTGATCCTGAAATCAACAGAAGACAAACTCCTCGGAAGACTTCATGAAATCCTGTCCCGTCTGCACACAGGTGAAGAGAGAAGAAACATGGACTTGGACTTCACTACCACCTTCTTAGACCACCGCATCTCTGCTGGTCTAATTAGCCACCCCTTGCTTCTCCCACGGTGAGGCAGGGTCTATACAACCCATGATGTGTTTGTTCTCAAAACAAAGCATTAGCCTTCGTGAGACACCTCCATTTCTATGATGTGTTCCACCTTGGAAAAGCAACAATCACAAACCAATTGAACACCTGCTAGGAAAATGTCTCATGGTATTGGACTCACCGTCCTGAGGTCACTTCCAGAAATATCAAGCCATTATAGACCTCTAAGTCTGCACCAGACTGTTACAATAAACATAACCCATCTCTGACCAGGGACGCTCACCCCACCCCATTGGAGCTGAACACAGCCACAAGATGCCAGAGAGTTCTGATAAGCCAATTGCGTCTGACTTGAGAGCAACATCATCTAGCCATAAATTGATAAAGAAGCCCTAGAGATTATCGCAAAAGTCAAGAAGTCTTAAAACTACTTCTATGTCCTTGCAATTAGAAGCCCTTTTTTGAAAGTCTTTTCCAAGGACAGGCCTTCGCTCTTAATTATGCCACAATGTATGCATCCCTGAAATTACAGGCTTCTGCTTGGCACTTACGACTATATGCTTCTCTTCAAGCTTAAATATGCACTTTGACGAGCTGATGTGCTGAAGCATCTACAGCCCCTGAAAGCAACCTAGAGAGGGGAGGGATGACCACAAATGTGCAGGTGTAGATTAGACACGGTAAGAAGCAACACTATGTGCTACATAGAGAAATTATTCTAAAAGAAGCCTACTCCCCTAAAGGAGAAAAGACTCGCCTCCCCCAGCATGAACAGAACAGTCTGGGGGAGCATTCAGGGGCAGGACAGAGGCAGAGAAGTATATGGCATGTCCCTATTTTTGAGGGCCTTACAAACTAATGGGGGTAGGCAATGCCCATAAAGTTTACAAGTTAGATGTCCACATAAATAACACAGAATGAGGGCTCTAGGCACTCAGGGAGTGTTGACCACAAGCTTGGGTGGCCACAAGGAGACTTGTGATGAGTGGGATCTGGAGAAGAGGAGGCAAGAGACAGGATTCTCTCAAAGAAGTTTTGCAATGGAGAGAAATGATGCTGAGGCCTTGAAGTGGCGAGAAAAGGGTCCCAAGCCCATCCAGGGGGGACAGAAAGAAGGAGAGCACAGAAATGGGGTGGGAAAGAGCAGAAACCAGCAGAGAAAGACCAAGAGCAAGGACCAGGCATGTAAACTCCAGAAGCAGGGTGTCCTGATGTCCTGGTTTGTCCGAGACTGGCCCGGCTCACTTCTGTTGTCCCACTATCATTATTAATAGTTTCCCCTCACACTGTCAAGTGTCCCAGTTTGGATGAAAAATTATATGGTCACTCTAGTTGGCAGGACCTTTGAGCAGCTACCTGCTCTCCCCACGGGCCTCTAAGAGATCCAAAGAGTCTGAGATCACACAGTTCCCGTTTATTCCTGAAGGAGACTTTCTAGCCCAAATCTAGACCATCCCACTCCAGATCCCACATCCTCATTCCCACTAGAAGCCTCCTTCCCCCAAGCACAGAGTTCTTTCTGTCTCCCATCACCATGTTTTAGAAGTCTTGGCTTTCCCTGAAAAAGGAAAGTTAATTTAAATTAAAAAAAAAAAAAAAATATATATAGATATATATATATATATATATATATTCTTTTGAGCAAAGTATCTCAGGAATGGAAAAAAATAGATCCAATGTACTCAGTACTACTGTGAAACCAATGTATAATCACTCACACTTGCATATGAAAAATGAAACACGACTATAGCCTAGGATAAAGGAGGGAAGGGGAGGTAGAGGAGAAGGGAGGGGTGTGGTTGATAGAGGGAGGGTTAGGAGGGGGACCACACCTATGGAGCATATTGCAAGTACAAGTTGGATCTATCAGGTGTAGAACACAAATGTCTTAATGCTGTAATTAGGTAAATGCAGTTAAGGCTATGTTGATTAGTAGGATATAATCACTTCAATTTGTACAAATAATAAACACATTAAATCCCATACTGGCGTAAGTGTATTTATGATCTATATACAAATTACTCAGTAAGAAAAAAGATCCTTTCTAAGACTTATAGTTCTCAATTAAATATATATTCGTTGATCAATCTAACCACGAAGTACACATTGAGATTCTATTTTGTTTTAGGTAACTTCCTAGGTATAGAATGAAGATTAGTGATTACCTTGTGTTACCTTTATGTTAACTCTGGCCAGTCAGATGACTATGTGCTTTGGTGATTGCCTGTTTGTGAGGAATGCCCCAGATATTTGTTGAGTTTCTTGTACTTGGATATCTAAATTTCTAGGAAGGCTGAGGAAGTTTTCCTCAGTTATTTCCTCAAGTAGGTTTTCCATCTCTTGCATACTTTCTTCTTCACTCTTAGGGATTCACTCTATGATTCTTATATTTTGCCTCTTACACAACCTTATATTTCTTGGTGGCTTTATTCATTTCTCTTATGTCTCTGTTCTTTATCTTTGACTTATTTGTTTAATTTGAAGGTGTCTTTGAGTTCTGAGATTCTTTCTTGTGCTTGGTCTACTCTATTCTTCAAACATTTCACTGTGTTTTGTTTCCTTAAATTTTTCATTTCCTTAAGTTCTATTTATGCTTTCTAAATAATTTTACTTGTTTAGTGAAGTTTTCATTCATTTTCTAGATTTTTTTTTTGGTTTCTTTGTTCTATATTTACATTTTCACTCAGATTTTCTGGAGTTTTCTTATAATCCATGTTTGTTTATCTGTCATTTCAATATTTTCCTTTTGGTATCCATTAAAAAAGAGTGGCTGTTTATTTTAGGGGTTGTACTTTTACTTTGATTTTTCATAGTTTCATAGTTTTTTCACAGATTTCTTCTCACCTAGCCACTCACAGAGTCATTTGTTCACTTGGACTGGTCTGTAGGACTGTTCCTGGGTCTCTAAAGATCAATACCTGATGATACCAGAGAGATATGTACTTGTTCCAAGTTGCCTATGGAGTGTTAAAGCATGTTTGATGATACTCTGATGTTGCCCCTGTCCTGCAGTCTTTAATTCTTCCCAGTATTATGAACTGTATTGAGCTTCACATCTTATTATCCAAGATAGTGGTGTTACTTGTGGGTATGAATCAGCCATGCCCTCTTAGATTGAGCTGGTAGATGCTCTGGTGAGCTATAGTGTTTTTATCCCTAACATTGGTTTATGTTTATGTGACAGAGCCAGCTGCTAAGATTTTCTTTTGTGCCCATTGTAGGATCTGATCCCTCAGGTGGATTATTTGAGTGCTCCTATCTTTAAGAGAGGCCCTGTAGCTCCTAGAGGGTTGCTTGATCTCCATGACCGCTGAGGTGGTGGGAAGAGTAAAGTAGATTGTGATTTGGTTGTGGGAGCCTGAAAGGTTGCAAAGCTATCATATGATTCAGAAGTTGCTTTTATGGCCACTACAGGGAGGCACTGTTAGTAGGGTTAGGACAGGTTCTCCAAACCAGAAGTGTTGTTAATGGGGAAGGGGCATAAGTGCTTGATTGCTAAGGCCCCTAACCAAATCTTTATGTCCTTATCCAGTAACATAGATTATCTGTGGGTAGGGGTGTATGCTCTCCCAAATTTCTGTCCCTTGGACCCCCATAGCTGTTTTCCATCAGTTTACTCCATGTAGGCTCCCCCACCACCTGAGTTCAACTCTAAAACCTCCTCCTGGGTTGTGTGTCTGCCCCTCTAGCGTGAATCTCAGTGAAAGACTGGCCAGCAGGGTGTTCCTTTTCTTCCTTTTCTCAAAGGAAGAGGTGTGGGCCTTATTGTCAGTGGATACCCCAGTCTTCACCATTGACCTGTCAGGAAGAAAGAGCCACTCAGGTACTTCTTGGCTTAAATTTCTCTCTCTGTTATAATGACTGTGGGAGGGGTCACAGCATCAGGGCATCCAGTGCACTTGACTGAGTTCAAGGTGTTCAATTTCCATGGAACAAGGGGCTTTGCTATTGCTGTCCAAATGACACGCTCCTATCCAATATGGTGATTCTCCTGTATGGGGTAATGAGTGCCCTCTAAGATCCCCATTTCTCAGGTCCCTACCACACTCTTCTATCAGATTTGTCTAAACAGGTTTTTTTGCCCCCCAAGTCCACCTCTCACACTTCTCCCATAACACTGGCACTACTCTCAAGTTCATGGTGCACTGCAACTGGCTTACTTATCTGAACCACCAGTGTGTGACCTCAGGAAATGCTGATCTACAGAGAGTTGCCAAAATGTGTACCTGTGTTCCACCATACATTGTCAAGGTGAGAGGTGGAAGGTCCTCTCTTTGTGGAGACCTCAGTGTCAAGTGTGCACCTGCCAGAGAGAAGTGGCTGTTCTCAAACTTCTCAGCTCAAATTGCCCTCATGTCTGTACTGGGTGTGTAAGGGCCTAGTTAATCCATGCTCAAATTGCTTTTTCAGTTGCAGTGGATGGGAGAGGTGCAGGGAAAGAAGCATCTGGATTAAGAAAGCCAGCACTTTAGCTTCTCATGGCACTTTCCCAGGGGCATTCCCCTTAAGAACTGTCCAAACTACAGAGACACACTAGTTCACCCCCTTATTCGTTACTGTGCTTTGGCTCCTGGAGAGTGGAAACACCTTCAAAAGTAGGGCAGTGGTCTGCTGCTCACTTAAGGCATGTAGGAAGGAAAGGGGAATTACCTTTTACAACTTCACTGTGCTCTAAGCCTCTATTGTATGATCATTGCTGATCTCTTTGTCTTCTTCCTTCTTAGCATCACAATTTTTCTCCAGCCATCTCTGTCTTCTCTCTCTGTGATCCACACATGAGTTGTAACTCATCCTCTCTGATATCCTACCTGCCTGCTGGAATGGTCTGACAAATGATGCCCCTACTCTGACACCTTTTTCTTTTCTTTTTCCCTTAGCACAATGTTTTTAAAGCTCACCACATTGTAGTGTGTATCAATACGTTATTACTTTTCATAGTTGAAAATCAATTGTATGGATATAATAACATTTTGTATATTCATTTATCAATTGATGAACAATTTGATTGTTTCCATTCTGGAGATACCATGACTAATACTATTATGAACATTTTTATGTGAAAATTTATGTCTTTATTTTTCTTGAGTAGAGCTGTAGGGATGAAATTGCTGGTTACTTTGTAATCCTATGTTTAAATTTTTGAGAAACCACCACACTTTCTACCATTTTATCTTACCACCAGCAATGTATGAAGATTCTCGTTCCCCAACATCTTTGTCAATACTTGGTATTTCCTCTTTTTAAAAAATTATAGCCATTCTAGTGGGTGTGTAGTGGTATCTCCTTTGATTACAATTCTCTAGTGAATAATTATATTGAGCATTTTTTCTCATAGCTTTTCAAGTTCCAGAAATCTGTCTTTTCTTTAGCCTGAAGTCTAAATAAGAATCACTTATTTAGAAAATGTGATTCTAGGATATCAGAAAAAGGACGATGAGTTGCTGTGTACCTGGAGTGGAGCTTATTTAGATCAGAGTAAAGGATCCTCAAGTATGATAATAACTTGATGAGTTGGGGCTGACAGATGACTTCTCAGACTAAAGATACCCGATTTCTAAAGGAGAAAGTGACTCCTTGACTTATACTCTTTTAGAATGTTATCCTAATGGTGAAGGCAATTATTTATTTTTAGAAAAATGAGAGTTGAGACACTCAAAGTTGCTTTATAAGCCTGGTGGGTATATCAGGTAAAAAAGGACTATAAATGCAAAAATATGGGTGACAGTGAGAAGCAGGGGATAGTTATGACTTCTGGTCTTGTCCTCGGAAACTGTGGTAAATGTTTGGGCCAAAAAGGTCAATAAGTCATTCAAGGGGTGGATAAAATGAAAAAGCAGCATTCATGTCCTTAAGGTTAATCAGAAATAGAAAGAATGAGGAGCTTTTGCTTTTGAATCCAATTAACAGAGCAGATGATAGGCAGGAAATACAGGAGGAAGTTTTATTTATTCTCCACTTCAGTGTCATGGCTATTGAAATAAAATCCTGGTTTTCCATGTAAATGAACCATCAGGAACAATATAAAAACTTCAATAACAAGATGTGATTTCATGGAATTATTATACAAGTTTCAACTGGCCAAGAAGTCAAGGTAGGAATGGCAGGCAGAGTGATGGGAACTATCTGTAGACATGGAAACTTGTCATTCGTGAGTATATGTAAAAACACCTCAGAGTCTCCCTTACATGAGAAGGAAGACATGTTTAGGACTAAATTTTTTACTGAATCATCAAAGAATATTTTGTTATAAAGTCACCAAATTTTATTTCCATGTTGATGCCACTCAAATTATGGTTATGTAATTATATTGCAATTCATTCAGACAAGGCAAGTAGCTTAACTTCTAGTTGGACTATCAGTAAGATCTATTTTTCATTTCATTTTTTTTCTTCTTTTTCTTTCCTTTCTCTTGAACATACTAAGGTAAGTTTCAATTTTTCTTGAATTATGATCTTTATTTCCTGGTGCCTACAAGGTAACACCCAGCTATAAACATGACTCCAAATCACCTGCCTTTTCAAATCCTGGCTTTGACTAAGATTTGGTCTAGTTTTGACTGGTATTTTCTGGACCATTATCCATGACTGTTCTCTGTTACAATTTTAAAAAAATTTCTGATTAACATGAGGGTACAAATGTTTAGGTTACATTTTTTTAATTTCTAAGGTAAAATTCAAGTTATAGTTCATACCTGCACCCAGGGGCATTAGGTAAGATCCTGCCAGTTACCCTCACTTCCTCCCCCATCCTATTTCATGCCCCTTGCTAGACTTGTGTTTTTTCTTTCATGTGGACATGTAGTTTTTTATATATTGTTTTCATATTGAGTACATTAGATACCTTTTCCCCCATTTTTGAGATACTTTACTAAGAAAAATGTGTTTCAACTTCATCAGGCACTGTAGAACAGAATCCCTATTCAGTAAATGGTACTGGAGAACTGTTTAACCACATGAAGAAGACTGGAATTGGACCTAAACCTCTTACCATTAACAAATTTGATTCTTTCCAGATAAAATATTTAAGACATGAAACAAACAAACAAACAAACAAAACTGTTATAATTTTTAACCAATATCTTGATGATATTATTCAGTCACATTAATTAAATTTATTTTATGTGCTACCCTGGGAATCTAGTCACCATTTATACCATTATTATTATGAGGGATTCACTGTTAATACTAAACATTGGCTTATAAGGGATGATTTAGGAACATATTGTTCTAGGTTGAGATTTTTGAATACGGGAAATACAAGAGTCAACAATAAAGATAAGTCAGGTGAAAATCTTATTGATGACTATGTGTAGGTCCAAGTTTGATGAAAATATTTCAAATTGTATATAAAACCAGGACATTGTACCCCATGATTGCATGTACATAGCTGTGATTTAATAAAAAGAATAAAAAAAAATGCAATCATAAATATTTTCAGATACAAAGGACAAAAATTATGGAAAATGTTTTCTTCTTTAGTTGATTTTAATCTATCATGATAGATATCTAAGTTGGTCTATGAAGTATTTGAAGTAAGTAGGTACATTGTCATATAGGTGTCTTTAATTGTTTTTATCCTTTATTGATGTTATGTTTATAAAAATAATGAGACAATGTAAATTCAAGCAAAAATTTGAACTCTTCTTCATGGTATCCTGTCTTATGTTTGGTTGTGATACTTTTTCTGAAGTCTTTCTTGGATCTCATTTTATTTTCCAGCCAAAAACAGGTACCCTATTTTTAAGGAGCCTTATTTTTATTCATTAGGAGACCAAGACCTTGTGACTATCAGAGATGGTGACAATCTTCAATAACATTTAATAATTTAGTAAACAGTATGGAAGATGGAATCCGTAATGAAATTACATAAGAGAAGAGGCTCCAAGTGATTTCTTTCATGTCATGTAGTTAGTTAATAGCAAAGTCTTTGCTAAGAACTGTGATATCTCCTTAGTTAAGATTTTCTTCTATAATACATTGTCTCTGGGCCTCCGTATTTGCAAGAGATACTTACCTTCTCTCTAGATGGCACACCTCAGGTCTGTGGTCAGAACATCAGAAAACTCTCCCAAGGCTGAGAAGATTAAAAAGTATGAATGAATTTCATCATGGGTTGGTTTTAAATAAATATATTTTCAGAAAAATTACCCAAAATACAAAATGTTAGATACAATACTGTTGAAGAATTAAGAAGTAATTATAGAAACATGGAATCATTAATAAAGGTTTTAGAAAAACCTACAAAGCATTAATTTTTCTAATACAAAGCCATAATACAATAAAACTCCATTTTAATAATTAATCTTAAATTTTTTAGCTTGTAGAAGAAAAATGCTCATATGATTATAGAAGTCTGAGACATTTTTTAGTACTACTATGATGTAAGAAAGAAAAGTAAAACTCTAGTTAGAAATTCACTTGGTTTTATTTTTCTCCTGTGCAGAACATTCTTCTAACCTAGATAGCCTTTTACCCATTACAGGAATGGTAGCTAAAAATTAGAGAAAGGTTCTAGTATAAAAAATGAAATAATTATCCAAGTCAAATATTTAAGTCTTGTAGTACATCTACAATTGTTAAGAAGAGCCAATATCTACATGAGGAAAGAAGGAAAGGGCTAAAACTTAAGGCAACAAGGTTCCTGAATTTCAGAGATGAAAGAATTTATGTGCAAGGTTGGACAATTATGAATATTAAAATTAATAAGCGTTTGAGAATAATAAAGAAATAATGTATATACTTAGAACTCTGTGTCAAAGTTCAGTCATTCTAATTTTAAGGAATACAGAATAGAAATTTGTAGGAAAGGTTATAGGGAAAACAAAAAGAAAATGTCTAAGAACTAGATACTTCTATAGACAAACAGTCTAGGCTAGGAAAATACTAAGAGGGAAGAAAAACACATTCATTAAATTTGTTAAGTTTAAAATTTAGATGAACATAGCCTATTTGAACTGGGAGCTTGAAAGGTGGAGCTTTAGAATTCCTTTACTAGAGATTTAATGATTGAATAAATTAGCTGTGAGGCCTAAGTTTCCTGTTTTTGTTTCAATCCTCTCCACAGCACTGGCATGGAGCTTTAAAAGATGACCACAATAATGAAAAGAGTAGAGAGGTAGAAAGACATCATTTGGAGGGTCAAAGAAAATAATACACATTCCTTGTTCATCACATCCAACTCTCTCCCCATGTTAGTACAATATGTGACATGTGAGAATGAACTTTATAGTGAGAAATTTGCAGTATGGCCAAATGACTAGAATTATTGATGACAAATATTCTCTCCTTGACTAATCTCTATCTGGCCCTTTTCTTGACCAGGCCTCAAGTTTGGTCCATAAAGACTCAACCAAAACACTAATTTAGTTTCTAACAGTTCAAGGGTACGTCTCTAAGATGGCTCTCCCCCCTTTAAAGTTCTTGCCTGAGAAAATTCAAGCAAACTGTACACTTTGCTACAACCAACATTAAAGGATAAGGCTTCCCTCCCAGTCTCAGAGAGGATAGAATCCTGAATTCAATAATTTAAAGCTAGCAGATGCAGCTGGCCTAATTTAATTTACACGGATTATCTCTTTGTAACTTTTTACATTTTTGACCCTATTGAGCCTCTACTCATGCCTCCTACCTAATTCTCTCATTCTCCATTTAAAATGCTATCACCTCTGGACAAATGGAAGTTGAGTTCAGTTCACACTGAACTCTTTTCCTCTTTTGCAATAGTTATTACTGTTTAAAATCTCTCGTTACCACTTTAACTAGTGTCTACTTTTATTTTTGAAATTATATAGATGTTAACAGTGCTCAGAATTTATCTTAAATATTATTAAAGATGTGAGTTTCACGCAGTCACAGAATGAATGCAAGAGGTAATTTACATTTAGAACCTGACTTCAGGTACATTTGATAAATTTAACACATTTTCAACAGTGACAAAATTTTTAGTCTGGGAAATCTGGTAGATGTGTGTGGTGTGTACCTATCTCTCCCCTTCTATGCTTATTGTAGGAAGAGTAAAAGCTTATGCAATTTTTTTTTCTTTCTTTTTTTTTGAGGGGGGTTCTTTTGGTGGCAATACAGGGAGAGGCTGATTTGGTGGGCTGGGGTATAATTCTGTTAAGTGCATTTAAATCACCAGAGTGGGGAGGGAGGATCAAAAGGAAGGCAAGCAAGGCTGTCTTGTCAGAGCTGCCTCTAAATTCCAGAGATTGTTTTCAGTAGAGGTAGTATTTATAGACCATCTGAGCTAATTAGGTCAGGAAAATAATCAGGGCTGGGATCAGAATTCCTATCCAGTAATAGAGAGTGCATTTGGCAGAGGTGTAGTCAGTGAGGCATTTCTGAGGAGTTGGAAGGAGGGTAGACTCAGAGACTCAGGCAGGGTCTCTAGCAGACATACAGGAAGCCAAGCAAGTTTAATCCACTCCCTCACCCCATTCCATCTCTGTTTTTTGGTACTATTCTTAAAGGAGAGGAAAGGGAGTTAGAGAATTATAATGCTGAAGTGAAAGCCCTTCAAAACATCTTATATGCCCATGCTTTCACTGGTAAAAGAAGAAAAGTATCAATTGTTATCTTTCACTCCTAATGTCTAAAATAATACAAACTTTTTTGCAGAATACTGGGAGACCATATGAAAGAAAAAAAGATAACATAAATCACCCATAACCCCCTACTACTGAAGACAAATGTCATTCAAGTCTCTTTTTTTATTCCTATGTGTACAAATTTCAGAACAAATTGTATCATCTAAACATACTGTTTTGTTACTTGTTTTTTCATCTAGCAATATCTTGTAAATATTCTAATGCCAATATATATTGCACCTCAAGAAGATTTTTATAGCCATGTAATATCTAATCAACATACTTTAATCTACTGCTAAACATTTGTTTACCATAAATATTGATAAATATTTTGCAAAGAAGTCTTTGTGTATTTTATAATTATGCCCTTATCTTAAATTAATTGAAGTTGGTCAAGTATAACATGTACTATTAGTTTAATATTATTTTATTTGCTCTTTGGAACTGTACAAAATTGCACATCTACTATCAGTTTTTGAATGTACCTGCCTCATTGTACCTTAACCGAGCAAGAGAAACATGTAGATTTTGTTTTATAAGAAGAACACATAGATCAATTGATATGAACACTACTGTGTTAGAGATAATTACTACTAACAATACCTACTATTTGTTCAAGGTGTTTCATTTGAAGCATATCTCTTCTTGTCATTTTTTTAAATTATCTTAAAGAAGAGAAAACAGATTAATAAAATGCTAATATGCACAAATGTGTAGAGAAAAATATACAGTAATCTATACTAACTATAATGCATGAGTTCATTTAGAAGAAATGGCCTAAGAAGAAAGTTGAGCTTGAGTGCTATTGCAGGGAAAGCTTCCTGCATACACCATAGTCATTATCATCTTTATTTAAGTAATGGTCAGGTACATAGCATTGAATTAAGTGCCTTATATATTTTACTTAATGGAAAATGAAATAAACGACTACTCAGTAATTATTCTTCATCAAGGCAATTGCTGTTTTTAGGACTCTCTTAAAGAATTCAATTCTAAAGGTATTATTTATGTAGCGTTCCTGTTATTCCTAATGTTTTATCTCTACCATGGTTTTATTAGCTGCTAAAAATCACTGCAAAGGCAACCATTTTGAAAGAGATCAAAGGCCTATTTGATTCTTTTCAGCACTAACACACAGATTAAAGGTAATTAAAGAACCAAACATTATGCTTATAGAGGTCTTAAAAGAAATCTATTCCAAAATATAAAATAATAAAACTCAACCTCATAGATGGATGAAAGAAGTTATATTTTTATTTTTACTTATTTATTCATTTATTATTTTTGAGACAGAGTCCCACTATGTCACCTTCAGTAGAGTGCTGTGACCTCATGGCTCACAGCAACCTCAAGCTCTTGGGCCTAAGCAATTCTCTTGCCTTATCCTCCCAAGTAGCTGGGACTACAGATGCTCACCACAATGGCCGCCTATATTTTTGTTGCAGTTGTTATTGTTGTTTAGCTGATCTGGGCTGGGCTCAAACCTGCCAGCCTTGGTGCATGTGGCTGGTGCCATAATCACTGTGCTACAGGTGCTAAGCCAGATGTTTTATTTTTAATTAGCGTTTCTGTTTGGTTTGAAAAAGGAAGATGATTGGAGGCTATTTTGGAATGATCTTGTCTATTACAGTGGCATGAATTGAGTAGGATGGTTGCCCGTATGGATAGTGAAAATTGAACACTGAGAAATTATCTTTGATTTGGATGCAATTCAAGTGAACATCAAAGGTTATTTATTTTTTTCTGTACATCTAGGCTTTTTTTTTCATTTCCTTAAATTTTGAACTAAGAAACAATGTGTCTGTTAGCATAGCTCAATAAATTTCAAGAAATTGGCATATTCTTTTACTACTGAAAAAATTAACTAACACATACTTTACATATAATGTGGGAAATAAATCTTCTATGAAGCAGCTAGCCAGAGCGCTAAATTTCAGAATGAATGCATAAATGTAAGCACTGGCATTACCCTACCAAATACTTCGTTAGAAATTTGTTTTCAACCATTATGTTCTATCACATTAAGGAAAATTTCCAGAAAACACTTCCTGAATTACATGACTATGTGCCACATCCAGGCATGTTCTCAACTAGTTTTTTTAGGTTCCTGTAAACAGAAATTTATCTCATCCCATATTTTATAAAAGGTCATGACAAGTCTCTTTTTAAAAAGATTATCAGATCTCCGGGCTCACCAAAGAAGTCTTGTGATCATAGAATCTTAAATGAGAGGAGACAAAGTTTGTATTTCAGTAGTTACAGTCAGTTCTCAAATATTCATATTTATGAAAGAAAAATGATGTAGATTAAAAAAATAAAAGATAATCAAAGATTATCTCCAATAGGGTAAATAATTTGGAATGAGACAATTTTAGGGAACTGGTACAGAGGGTAAACGTCAGCCAAGTTGATGTGGGACCTGGCATCTGAGATCAAAATATAATGGGGTTCCTAGTAGTCAGGAAAGAATTAGTTGTGTGTGTGTGTGTGTGCGCATCTTAGAAAGATTAATATACCATGTCTGAATTTTTACTCATAATCTGAGGGCAAATGTAATAGAACTGTCTACTATATAACTGTGGAACCAATATATATTTCTTTGTGCTCTCTGCACTAATTCTTATGAAATATTTATTAATATCACCACAATTGTGTTTGATTGGAAAATTTTTGTAGATTAATTAAGTAAAAGAAAAATAAAATAATCTTCAGATCCTAAACATTATTTGCTACTTTAGAATTTGAAGAAGAAGGCAGCATCTGTGGATCAAAGGAGTACAGTGCTGGCCCCATATGCCGGAGGTGGCAGGTTCAAATCCAGCCATGGCCAAAAACTGCAAAAAAAAAAAAAAAAAAAAAAAGCTAATAATTTGGAGAAAAATATGTCAGGGAGAAGAGATACTAATGTTGCTACTATGGAATTGGCATGCTGGCAAAGTAACTTCTTTTTACCCTCAATTCCTATCAATTTTACCTACATTGTCCCCAAACCAGTCATTTTGATTTTGAAATGTATTACTAATTATTTTTTACTCTTAATCTATTAATTCTAAATTATAGGATCTTGCTAGTCTTTATTAGTCTTACAGTCTAATCAACTGTAAGATCTTTGTCTTTATTATGTCTCATCTTTTTTCCTTGCTTGCTTTTGAGACTTCATGTGTTATTTTATTAGATTGACTTCAAACAGTTTTGGTTGTTCACTTTTCACTTTGGTGACTTTCCCCCCACTCCAAACTTTTGTCTCCTATGAGCATAGCAGATTTTGATTTATAATTGCATACAAATCTAATTTGTTTAATGTTTATGTGATTAGATGACATTAGTTTTATGCTATTTTGATTGTAAATAAAAGTGAGAGATAATGACAGTAAGTATAAATACTAAAAAATACTCTTATATTGAGAACATTCTCACACAGAATTCATTTCATTCAGATAATTAGCAATGACATATTTATTTGTCTTTCCCAGTGAGAAACAACACAGAACAGAAAGAAAACTGACATGGGAGACATCAGTATAAAAAAAGTAAATCATATTACTGATTTGAAGAAAGAAAGGGCACCCAAGATAGGGGAGGCATTTTCAAGATAACAGAGTCCCCTTTTGTAGATGAAACTCTCCAACTCAGGAAATTAAAACTAAGGGAACTGAAATAATTTGCTGATTTGGTTGCTGAACCAGTCTTAGTAATTTTCAACCAATTATGAAAGTGTAAGATAATAAGAGACTTTGGAGTAGGATTTTGGAAGTTATGCATAGGTAAAATTTAACTTTGATGATTGAAAAATTCAAGAATATTATATTGTGAATAATTTTTGCATACTTAGAAGGAATATGGGAGGCAAAAAAGGTCTATGGGAAACAGGTCATTAACCAAATGAGTCTCATTTCCTTTCTTGATGAGGTGACTATATAGGTACATAAGGGAAGGCCGCAGATATTGTATCTCTCATTCTCAACAAGTCATTTGATAAAGTGTTTCATAATTTTCTAGTCAATAAGATGAGAAAACGATAGCGGAAAGCTAGAGTTACATTAATTAAACTACTACAACTGAGCCCAAACAGTGTTGATTTTTTTTTTTTTTTGTGGTTTTTGGCCAGGGCCAGGTTTGAACCTGCCACCTCCAGTATACGGGATTGGCACCCTACTCCTTTGAGCCACAGGCACCGCTCAACAGTGTTGATTTATATTACTTTCAAAAGTTATTTAATATTGTCCTACAGAGCATTGTTTATCACCCTATTCTCTTTAGCATTTTAATTATTATTTGGATGAAGATAATAATAAGGTAAGTTTATCATCAATATAAAAGAAACAAAGCTGCTTAGGGAAGCTAACATTTTGAATGATAAACTCCAGATCATAAAAGGTGCTGAATGTTTATTTAGAACCAAACAGGATTTATTGATATGCTAGAAAAATGGTTAGACCTTTTTGTAAGAGCAGAGTTAAAAACATATAGAGTTTCTCTAAAATGATATGGCATACTTCTAGCATTTACACATCAAATCATTAACTTCTACTATATTGTTTTGAAGAAAGAAACGGAATTTTTTTAACCAGTCCCCTGTTCTTGGACATTTGTTTCCCCATTTTCATTATTAATAATTATATTTGATTAACATTTTTAGATAAATATTTCTTTTTTAATTGTTTCAGCTTAATTGAGGGTACAAAGAATTAAGTTACAATGTTTGCATTTGTTAGGAAAAGTCACGCCTATAATTATGTCATACCCCCAAGAGGTGTGCCATAAATCCTAACACTATGCCCATTAATTGAGAGCACACCCATCCCCTTCCCTCAGTCTCTTTCTGCAATCCCTCATTTCCCTTCCCCCCACATTGAATGGATTTGAATTTTTCTCTTACATGGGCATGTATTGTCTTCATCTTAGAATTGAGTACACTGGTTTCTTGATTCTCTAGTCTTGTAATACTTTACTAAGAATAATGTGTTTCAACTTCATCCAGGTTAATACAAAAGATGCAAGGTCTCCGTCTTTTTATGGCTGAATAGTACTCCATGGTATACATATACTACAGCTTGTTAATACATTACTGGGATCATGGGCATTTAGGTTGTTTCCACATTTTGGAGATTATAAATTGAGCTGGAATATTAAAACAATCTGCTGAAAATGTTGTTACTATAATTTTTTTCTGAATAAATGCCTAGTAATGGGAATGTGGGATCAAATGGGATGTCCAATATGTGTTCTTTGAGTATTCTCCATATTTCATTTGAAAAAGCTTGTATTAGTTTACAGTCCAACCAACAGTATAAAAGTGTTCCTTTCTCTCCATATGCACACCAGCATCTGCATTCAGCCTTGAGACTTTTGATGTGGACTATTCTCACTGGGATTAGGTGATATTTCAGAGTGGTTTTGATCTGAATTACACTGATGAATAAGAACAAGGGGTAGGCTTCTGTGCAGCCTAGTGCAGTGAGAATGGGGAGAGAAGACTCCGGGCATCTCTGCCTGGTGGGTTTTGCCCAGAGGCTTCCCTGTGATGACACAGGAAGTCAGCAAGAGACTTCTGGACCCCATGAGGAGGACAGATGCAGTGGAAAACTGGCAAGTTCTGGGTGCATTTGTTCGTTTGGAGGCTGCCCGCAGTTGTAACCATAGCAACAGCAAGACTGTAAGCAGGAAAAGCCTTACCTGTGGGCTGCTTGGTTTTTTTGGACTTGGGCCCTCGATTGAACTGTCTTGGGAAATCTTGGGCAGGTGTACAGATGACTTTGGGCATTGTCGGGGGCCCAGGACTGAGGCGCTGAGCCAGAGGGGAGCTAATATTTTTCATCTATGGGCTGCCTGCACAGCTAATGTGGGGGAGCTTCTCCTGTGTGCTGCAGCACGGGGTTAGCTGGGAGACCTTGATCGAGCAATTTAGTGACTGAGCTGCCCAAAGATAGGGACTGAGACACTGGGGAAGAGTGGAGATCCAAGTGTTTGGCAGATTAACACCCTGGGCCCTCAGGGGCATAGAGGAGTCTGGATTTGGTGCACTGGATAAGTGGGCAGCAACGTCACACCAGGAGAGATCCCAGCCATAAGTGCTTTCCTTGGAAAGCTTCTGCTCGGCCAAGGTTCATAGTTTAGAGTGTTTTTTAAGTAGGCTAAGGAGACATTTGGACTCACAAGCCTGTAGGGTCTGAGAGATCAGCAGAGGCCTCCAGTCTCCAATTCAAACAGTTATGTTAATATTGCAATCAACATCTTATGCCTCAGAAGGTCACCCATTGCCTGGACAACATTCAACAGGATATATATACTGCTTGGTTGTATGGTTTTGGGTTTTTGTTTCTTTTCTTTTTTTTATTGAATGGTAACTATGTACATTAATGCACTTCTGGGGTACAGTGTGGGGTTTTCACATGCAATCCTAAATACTTCCATCAAACTGATCAACACAGCCTTCATGTCATTTTCTCAGTTATTGTTTTAAAACGTTCTGATTCTACTCTTAGAGAGTTTCACTTGTACCCCTGTAAGATAAACCTCAAAAATGGTCCCTCCAATCCCCCTACTGTACACATTTAAAATGTGAAATTTGATAGCTTGGGCATCTATTTCTGCCTATGAAGCGATGGCCATAATCAAGATGGTGAGTGTATCTATCACTTTGAATATTTCTCCCGACCACTCTATAATCCCTTTGCCCCACCCCACCCCTTCTCTGCAGTCAATCAGTATTTACTTTTAGTTGAGAGACTAGTTTGCAGTTTGTGAAGTTTTGTATGAATGGAATCACAGAGAATGTACTACCCTTATTTGGATTCTTGCCCTCAGTATAATTATTTTGAGATTTATGTTTTTCTATGTATCAATGATTCATTTCTTTTAATCACAGAGTATATTTTATGGTAAGGATGCACCCTATTTGTTTATACATTCCCCAATTGATGGACTTTTGGATTGTTCCCAATTTTGAGCTACAAACACATTATTTTTTTCAAAAACAACGTAAGCAAATAGAGAAAATGCTGACTTTGTTCAAAACATTATCACATCAGGCCTGCATTATAACCTCATCGTCCTTAAGGGCTTTTGCCTTTGTCAACCCCTGTCTTCCATGTAAAAAATAGAATTCAAATTGTATTTTACAAATGCATTGGTATAAAAACAAATACATTCAAGATTGGATCTATTACAGAATACTCATATTTATTATGTTCATTTCTTCTTCTGATTTGAAGAGTAAGAAAATTGAAAACATTTTTGTAGGGCCAGAAAAGTCGGATGAGCTCTAGGCTCTGTGCACAACTATAAAAATACTCTTTACCAGACGCTTGCAGCTACCGGAAGCCTGTGACATCAGCTGAATTTCTGAAGAATTTGGGAGGGGTGATGCTTCCCTCTTTTTTATTCTTCCTGCCTAGAATGAAGAGTGTGAAGCCCATGGAGCAGCCATCATGTGACCACGAGGTGACAACGTCCTTGTTAGGGACAGTAGAGAAGATGGCTTACACTGGATACTGAGATTGTCTCAGAAAGAAAGAAAAGTTTTAGTTGGAAAGAAAAAGCAACAAACAAAAAACACAGCTCAGATGTAATTCTGAGGGGAAAATGCCAAAACCTACCAGGGATTCTGCGCGAAGAAAGTAGATTGCAGAAGAAAAAGGAGCTTTCAGTAGAAATGACCCACGCAGGGGCCTGGAGCCCAGATCCGTGCCCAGTGGTCCACAGCCGAACTGCGGGAGACCTCCCATAGCAAATGGCTGGCCTGGCCCTGAGCTGTGAGCTGCCTCACCCCACGGGTCCGGACACACCACAGCCACCAGGAAGGCAGCCAATGCCAAGCCAGTGGTGAGCGCGCCTCTCCTCCCAGGGAAAGTTCCCCCATGGCTGCAGGAGTTTGCGTGGAGGTCCAGCTGCCACCATGGGAAGCCACCCTCAAAAGGGATACCTCAAGAGAAGCTTGGCACCTTTGGGCTGAAAGGCAAATATACTAGTTGACAGAGAGTGGTTTTAGGTTTATGAAAAGTATTGATTCAAAAAGTGCAGCGGGGCAGGGCAGGCTGGCAGTAGCCTGTGAGCCCGGCTCTCAAGGAAAGCAGGTGAACCGCAGACAGATGCTGCCTGCAGGTGGCTTCTCGGAAGGAGCATTGCACAGTCACAGAGAAGCAACTGGGACCCTTGAAATGAAAGAAAAGGTGAGAGGGCGATAAATTTGACAAGACGGAAGGTATCTGTGGAGGGGCATCCCCACGCAGGGAAGTTAAGAGGGTAAAGGGCTGGGTCACCAAGCTTGCTCTGCAGGGTGGCCGAGCAGCAGGAGACCGCGCCATCCCAGGTCCCTGCCGGGACAGACTGGGACCTGCCCAGAGTCTGTGCCGAGTTACTGTCCCAGACAACAGGCAAAGCAAGGACGTAGTAGGCAGCCGATCCTCAGTTTCTGCAGCTAATGTCCCGCTGTGTTTTCACGTGCCCAGCACCAGGTCGGCATGTGACTCCACTTTACATCTGTGGCTGTCACGTTGCCCCACCGGGCCTGGGAGAAAGCGAACCCAGTGGGCGCCCCTCCCAGCCACATGTGAGACTGGGAGGAAGAGCCTCTTCCTTCCTTCCCAGCGGGATCTGAACACAGGCCCAGACTGGGGTGCTGCTGGCCCTGACCTGGGCAGCTTTGGGCGACTGCTTCAGTGGGTCTTGGGAAGGGTGGGGAGAACCGCTGTGTCTGGTCAGGGCCTGCACAACAGGCCGCCCCCTGGGCTGTGAAGAGCCGAGTTCATGTAAGTCTAGTAAGAGAAAATGGAACAGGTCATTCTGATACAGGAATTTCGCTCTTCTGTAGATCCTTGGTCTTGGGAATTCGAGAAATGAACCTACATACCACATATCAGAGGCATGACAGGAGTTTTATTAGAAATAAAAAAGGAATACAGAAGAGCGTCTGGCAGGGGGGCAAAGAACTAATTAACTGGGGAGTCTCTAGTGGGCTTTTTTCTGTAGCAGACCGAGCACCAGGCTTACAGAGGCGGCCACTGGTTCTTGAGGAAGGCGCTGGGAGGGAGACAGTTTGCTGGCATGGAGATGTTTAACTGCCTGGAGACAAACCCTCACGCAGCTGCACGTGTTAATGAGTTGAGATGGGTGGGTGGCTGGTTAGCAAGCAGGTGTTATACACTGGACATTTGTGGTGCAGTGAGGTGGGAGTCGAGCCCAGGGAGAATAAGCACGTAACTGCCCCCCCCTTGTATAATACTTCAACAAAAGGCCACGGCAGAGGTTGTTTGAGACTCTCCCTGCACCTGTGGGAAGCTCACCTCTTGCAGGCATGTACCTTCAATCTGTGGTCACAGCTATTTTTATTCACGCAGTGATGGGGGTGCCACAGCACCACACGGACATAATACGACAAGGATGAGATAGTGGACGCGCACCCACACTTTTATCTAGGGGAATTAGGTCTTGAGAATTACACTTGACCAGGACTTGGCAAATAGAAACACGCTTCATTGTTAATGAGTGTTATTGACAAAGGATGAACGCAGTCCCTCCAGCTCAGGCCAAAAGGGCAGCGCGTTCCCTTTATGAACTCGCCCAAGCCTAGGAAAACTGGGGTCCCCTGTCCAGCCTTGAATGGGGATGAGCCCTGTATCAATTTTAGGTAAAGGACTTTTGGGGAGATCCTGTTCAACTGGGAGCTGGTGAAGTGGATAAGGTCTTTTACATATTTATTTCCATTTTTATTTATTTTTCATTTGTTTACTTATTCAGCAAACATTAAGCACTGGGTGTGTAAAACACTGTGAGAAAACCAGAGGCTCCATCCCTGCCCTCGGGGGGCAGATGAGCTAGTGGTAGGGAACAGTCGGAAAAGCAGAGGGAACGAAGCTACAGCCAGGACAGTAGCTGACAGCCAGTCCCAGGTATGAATCGCAGGTTTGTCCTTAAGTTGAATTTGTACATAAGTTGAAGCAGGTACATTTACCTCGTACACATATTCCCTGCCATAGCCCCCGTTTGTAATTGCAAGTTGTACTTCAGCCAGGTGTTAACCCTGGGACAGTCTATAATGACAATATAATGGAGGCATGGGAGGTCCCAGAGTGTTTGGAGCAGTGGTTCCTACCCCGGTGTGTATACACCACAGTCTCTGCAGTATCGGGGATGGGACACTGGCACCACTGGGTTTTGAAGTTCCCCAGGGGATTCACTGTGCAGACAGGTTTGGGAACTGTGGATAGAGAGGAGGAAAAAAACTGGGGTATTTTGACTGGAGCCTTGAAATTATGCTGCTGAGAGTGAGGTCCCTGAGAGCTTGTTAGAAATGTGGAAAAAACTTAGGACCCACTCCAGACCTACGGAATCAGGCTCTGCATTTAATGAGATTCCCTAAGTGACTGTAGACTCAGTAAAGTTTGGGAAGCCCTGCAGAGGAAAGCTCAGACAGGCTGTGTTAGGAAGCCAGGTATGGCGTGAGTGTACAGTACGTAATGGTGGCAGGTAACTGTCGGGAAGGTCTGGAGAAGGACAGCAGGGCCTTCCAAAATGTACCCATAATGTATGTGTATTCTAGCAGAGCTGCCAGAAATGAACACTTTTGCTCCCCCTCTACATGTTAGACTTCAGAAAACATCAATAAAAGCAGATCCCTTCCCTTTTTCAAAGTGTTCTGGAGCCCCCGAAGGGCTTGGGTCATCCATACTATCCAGCTTAGTCACTCTCCTTATTCTCTGAGTATTTGACTATTTTCAGATAGTCAAGGCACTCCTGAAGAATAAAGGTTTGCTGCAACTTGAGATAGTCAGAAAAATGTTCTGAGGACTCTGTAGACAATCCCAAAGATATTTAGAGCAATATAGTGTTGTGAAGAGGACAGCATTCATCCGTATGGAAAGACTCTGGTGTGTGTGCAGTTGTCCCTCTGAGTTCTCTGGGGATTAGTTGGTTGCAGGACCCTCATAGATGCCAAAATCTTCAGAAGCTTAAATTCTTTATATGAAATGGTGAAGTATTTGCATATTTTCCTATGTATATCTTCCATGAAGTTAAATCACCTCTAGGTTACTTATAAAACTAAATACAATGCAAATACTACATAACTAATTGTTATACCATATTTTAAAATTTATATCATTTTGAGGGTTGTATGCAGTTGACTGTACTCAAAAGTCAGATTCTTTAGTCAAGATAAATGTTATTATTGGCAGGATATGTTCTAATTCCATATAGATAATTGTTCAGAAAGGAAGTATCTCTGAAGGGCTTTGGTCTATATACAGTATTAAAATACATATGTGAACACACATGTGTTTGTGTGTGTGAAAATTCTGAAACATGAAATTATTACTAGTTTTCTTTGGTAGAATTTTTATGGGTAATTTTTTATTGGGGCACATTATATGTATTTTCTACAGTAAGCATATGTAACTTGTATAATAAAATGTTATTTTCTGAAGAAAAAAGTGTTAAAAAATAAATAGAATAAAATTCTGTTCCACCTGATTAAAACAAAACCTGCAGAGGTCCTGAGCAAGGGGCTCCCAGCCCTGGAGACGGCCTCCCTGTCAGCCCACTCTGCCTGAAGTTTACCAAATTCATCAGCATCGATCCCTTTCATCTACTTTATATATTAAGATTCTTCGTAAGCCTTTAGAAAGATGATATGGCCAGGCGCGGTGGCTCACAGCTGTAATCCTAGCATTCTGGGAGGCCAAGGTGGATGGATTGCCTGAGCTCACCAGTTGGAAACCAGCCTGAGCCAGAGCAAGACCTCATCTCTAAAAATAGCCAGGGAGCTGTGGCAGGCGCCTGTAGCCCCAGCTACTTGGGAGGATGAGGAAAGAGGATCGCTTGAACCCAAGAGTTTGAGGTTGCTGTGAGCTATGATGCCACATACTCTATAACAGGCAAGAAAGTGAGACTGTCTCAAAAAAAAAAAATGCCTTGATAAAAATATGTTTGAAATGGTGTGATATGTGGCTCCCTACATTATGTTGAAATGTCAGTTTTCTTACTGCGGTACTGGCAGGACCACAGAAGAAAGCCATGCTGGTTGTGTGAGACCAGTAAGATCCATTTGCTTTGCTCATCAGACGCAGAGAGGGCAGTAACCCATTGTGAGTCAGGGTTCTCCAGGAAAGTAGAACCAATACGGAAATATCTATATGGAGGCTGACAAATACTGAGATCCACAGTTGGCAGGCTGGAGACCTAGGAAGATCTAATGATTCACTTTTAAGCCCAAAGGTGGGGAGAAAAACTGAAGTCACCATTCCTAAACAGCCAGGCAGGAGGAATGCCCTCTCATCTGGGTATGGGGCCAGCCTTGTGTTCTGTTCAGGCCTTCAAATGGTTGGACAAGGCCTACCCATATGGAAGAGGGCAATCTGCTTTACTCAGTTTATCAATTTACATGTAAACTCGTTCAAACCCAATCTCATAGCAACACCCAGACCAGTATTTGATACTGGGCACCTATGGTCCAGTCAAGTTGACCATCATAGACACTTAGAAAAATCTCACCTGGCTTGGCGCCTGTGGCTCAATCGGCTAAGGCGCCAGCCACGTACACCTAAGGTGGTGGGTTCAAATCCCCAGCCCGGGCCCACCAAACAACAATGATGGCTGCAACCAAAAAATGGCCGGGCATTGTGGTGGACACCTGTGGTCCCAGCTACTTGGGAGGCTGAGGCAGGAGACTCACTTGAGCCCAGGAGTTGGAGGTTGCTATGAGCTATGATGCCATGGCACTCTACCCAGGGGGACAGCTTGAGGCTCCGTCTCAAAAAAAAAAAAAAGAAATATCTCACCTTAGATGGAGGCCAGACTAATTCTATAAGACTTGACCTTTTCCTGGCTTATGTTTTGCTTCCAGGTTGTTCCCCTTAGCCAACAGTGATTGCTCTGTTAATGGAGACTGAAGGCTTGAGGCCACTCTGTGTATACTTCCTTGGAGAACCTTGCCCTCCACTGTCGTCTGGGGCTCTGGTATATGGTACATAATAAAGCTGCCCAGAAAGGCAGGGCATCCACTCTGTCTGGCAGCACCTGCCCTGTGCTCCACCTGTGTGACTGGCCTGCTGCTCTGAGATGTTTTGAGGTCCTGAGAGTATAGAGAAGGATGAGAGTGGAAGCAGGAGACTTGAACCCCTCTTCTGCCCCTTGCTAGCTTTATTTCCATAGACAAGAAACTTTTTAGCCCTTTTTTTTGGGCAGTGGGAACATTCACAGCCCTCATGAGAGTCTGTGAATATTATAAACTAGTACTAATTATCAAACATCATACAAATGAGAATTCCTATCATTAATTTTTACCAACAAGAACGAGAAGCTGGGCTTACGCCTGTCATCCTAGCACTCCAGGAAGCCAAGGCAGGAGGATTGCTTGACCTCAGGAAGATCCTTTGTGGTTAGGAGTCTGAGACCAGCCTAAGCAAGAGTGAGACCTTGTTCTACTAAAAATAGAAAAATTAATCAGGCGTCTTGGCACATTCTTATAGTCCCAGCTACTCAAAAGACTGAGGCGGGAGGATCACTTGAGCCCAGGAGTTTGAGTTGCAGTGAACTATGATCATGCCACTGCACTTCTGGAACTAGAAATAGCACATAGATTTTCATCTTATCACTATTTTTATATTAATGATGACTGCTAGGGACTGTGAACACCTGGATGGTGGACACCACACTACACATTCGTAGAGCAGCTAGGCCGGCATCATGTACAGACATGTGCTTAATCCAAACTTAGTTGATGATAAAGAAAACGTTTTCTGATCTTTTCCAATTACCTTAAAATATCCTGATTTGTTGCATATGAAATATATTTTCCAGAAGTAGGTTTGCTAGAGAAAATGCATGATGCCTGGTTAAATTTGAATTTCAGATAAACAAACGCATACTTTTTTAGTATAACTATGCCCTGTGCAAATCATTTGTTGTTTATCTAAAATTTAAATTTAACGAGGCATTCTGTATTTTTATTTGCTAAATCTGGCAGCCAAATGCAGAAAAGGAATTGACAAAATTTTATGTAAAATTGAACATTAACACTTTCTTGGGTGACAAATCTTTAAAATATGCCATGGGAAAGTACCATATTTAGGAGTTTCTAATGATTCATATAATTGTTTGACATTAAAAAATGATTTACTTAAAAAGCTGATGGACCTAACTATGTGTTTTGACCTTACTGGTTTCATCCTAAGGTGAGAAAAATAATATTTAACGAAACTTTTTGATAAGAGCCATTCTCCCTGGAGTTAGGTGGTATTTAATGGTGATTTTTATTTGCATTTCCCTAATGATTAGAGATGTCGAGCATTTTTTCATGAGTTTTTTGGCCATTATCTTCCTTTAAAAAGTTTCTGTTTATGTCTTTTGCCCACTTTTTGATGGGGTTGTTTGATCCTTTCCTGCTGATTTGCTTGAGTTCTTTGCAGATTCTGGTTATCAGTCCTTTATCATATACAAATAATATATACAAATATTATCTACATATAGCCTATTTAGCTACATAAATAAAGGCTACATATAATATACAAATATTTTCTCCCGTTCTGTGGATTGTCTATTTGGTCTTTTGATTCAAAGCCCCCAAACAGCAAGTGCTAGCATGGATGCAGAGAGAAGGGAACATTTACACACTGTTGGTGGGACTGCAAACTAGTACAACCTCTGTGGAAATCAGCATGGAGATACCTCAAAGAACTAAGGTAGACCTACCATTTGATCCAGCAATCCCTTTATTAAGTACCTACCCAAAGGAAAAAGGGATATTTGATCAAAAAGACACTTGCCCTCAGATGTTTATAGCAGCACAATTCATAATTGCAAAGATGTGGAACCAACTTAAGTGCCTACCAGTACTTGAGTGGATTAATAAAATATGGCATATGTATACCACAGAGTACTACTATGCCATAAAAATAGTGATCTAGTAGTTTTGTAAAAACTTGGATGGAACTGGAGGCCATTCTTCTAAGTGAAGGATCCTAAGAATGGAAAAACAAATACGACATGCACTCAACACTTAGCACTAGTCTGTCAACGATTATGTACACATAGGGAAAGAAAACTCAATGGGAACCAAGTTGGTGAGAGGGAGGAGGGGGGGTTGGGTGAATTCCTGCCTAACTGGTGCAGGGCACACCTTCTGGGTGAAGGACACACAGCTGTGATTTAAAACGTACAAAAGCAATGTATACAACCAAAATGTGTGTACCCCTGTAATATTCTGAAATAAAAAATAGTGTTTCATGTCTAGGGCTCTTTTAAATGTAACTTGAGATGAGGTGTGCTATTTTGTAAATAGATCTGAAAAAGAGTCTCAGTTGAGCATGAGCTTTGCTGTCTGACATAACAGCATTCGGGCCCCCATGTTGTCATTTACTAGGTATGTGACCTTGGAAAGCTACTGAACCCCTCTATGCCTCCTTTTCTCATCCGTAAGATGACGACGATAATAAAACTGACCACATAGAATTTTTGAGGAGTGTAAAAGAATATATATAGTGCTTAGTGCATAATAAAGCACTTCATAAAGCTGTATTTTTACTAAAAATGTAGAAAAATCCTCTTTCTAGAAAGCCAGTAATGTATAATAATAAGAGAGATTATGTCCTAACCAAGATAAAGTCCTCTTCTGTCTGGGTGTTCCTTGTAACAATTTGCACCTGTGCTGCCCAAGACTCACATGATGTTGAAGGAATGAATTAAAATGGTGAGGCTTTTACCACAAGTATCCTTCCTCAGTACCAAGAATGGTGACACTCTTTGTGCCCTGAACATGTTCTTGCAGGCTTTCATGCAAATACAGCAAGCCCCTGAACATTTAAATCAGTACAGATCATTTCTGTTTTAACTTCCTAAAGAACATTAATATCATCAGGAAAATTACAGCAAGTTTTAAAATTGCTGCTTTAATATTAGAAATTAGCCCGACAGGGCAAGAATCGTGGATGTGTAACCACAGCCCTTACAAATACAGAGCCCTCTGTGCTCTCCTCCCTCAGAAAGAAACCCAAAGAAATCATTAAGCATGAAAAGTTCAAGTTCAGGATCTCAGACTTATGAGCTGAGCTCAGTGAGGTGTTCTGGCCCATAACGGGCTTGTCCATCTCTGAAGGGGTTTCAAGGGTCAGGTTCAAAAGCAAAGATTATCTGGCAAAAGGCCACATGTCTTTTTCCCCCAGTGAATAAGAACAGCCTTATTGTCACTGCTGTTACTACAACAGAAGGTTCTGGGTTCCTCAGTGGCTGATAAGCATTTGTGTTGAAGGCAATGCCGATGAATATATGGGCTCAAATTTCCTCCCTGGACTTATCCAGGCTTTCCTGGATCTTTATGAAGACAAGGAGTGTCTTAGATCACAAACCACCTATTTCCCTCCCTCAGCTCTAATTTATTTGATTAACAAGGCAATGAAGCGGCCATTTGTTCCAGTAATTGCCTTGCCTCTTGTTGACCCTATAATCTTAAATCTCGAATTTGAAAAAGTAAATCTCACTCCTTAGGCATAGAGGCATGCATTATTGAATAAACTGCCAAGGTTTTGTTCTTTTTTTTTTTTTTTTTTCTCTTTAGGAGCTTTTTAGTTCAGACGGGAGAGGGAGTTTTAGTCCCTAGCTCCCTCCCTGTGGCGGCTCTGCCGGGGATGGCACTGGGTCTGCTCATGTCCCCATCTTCACCCTTTCACGTGACCCTGGACAGCTGGGCCAGGCTTCCACACAGGGAAATCTTTCTGCCACACAGCCTTTTCAGACGCCACATCAAAATCATCTTCATCAGCTTGGAAAACTTGGACATTTAGGGGGTTCTTGGCACTGCAAACAGCAGCAGCCATGTGTGCGAGATGGAGGCATGAAGCCGCAGGCAACGGCACCTCTGGCTGAAACACGGTTCCTGCACGTGTGTGCCATGAGCTGCCACCTGTCTACTACTTTCAGTGAAGGGAAACTTCAAAATATTGGGTGTGTGTGAGATTCACAATGCATCTTGAACAGAGAGAATCATGTTTCCTAGAGATTTTTCTGTGCAGCGGTTGTGTTTCTTAAGGTCAATACAGAACCTTTGACTGTGTTTGTCGAAGCAAAGGGACAGAATCTTTGATGTCAGCATTACCTCAGAAAAGGCCATCTACAAGGCAAGCACGTCTCTCAGCAGTCACTTCCCCCAGGACTTTCCCAGTTTTTCTAGTTTCTCGTCAATGTTTGATGTTGGTACAGAGTTTTTTTTTTCTGAACTGCTTGCCCATCAGGTAGGCTACAGGAACAAGCATCCAGAGATCAGCATCCCCTGCTAGCAACTTCACGTGGCCCCTAAACATGAATGGGCCTGACCTGCCCTCTGACTCCTCAGCACTCTGTACATTTCTCCCCAAATTTATTCCTTCTTCAGAATGAAAGTAGCAATAGCAATAACTGACACTAGCCTACATGTCAAGGATTTACTGTTTAGCAAAGTACACCCATAATTTCCTTTAAATCCTTCCTGGGAATTTGAAGAGCTTCGCTGAGGATAACATTCTTAAAATTTAAAATAAAACCTTGTTTCATTATTAAAAGCAAAACTTAGGACTTCATCAGAATTCTAACATCTGAAAATACGGATAGCCAAGACACAAAGACAATGTTAAAAGCATCCATGATGCAGTCTTAGAGATCATGAGACAGCCTTGGTGTTTTTGGACACCTTGCCATTTAATGATGACTAATGATAACAACGGTAACAGCAACTGGTCTGATGACTTGGGCTCTGAGGCCCAAGGGAAGCAGTGTTCCTGTAGGGCTGTGAGTTGGAGGTACCAGTCAGCCTCTGCTGCCTCGCCACGCCACGGAAACCTGGAATCCTAGCCCTTCGGCTTAAAACTCCATCCCCTGTACTGTTCCCTGCCTGCACAAATACCTAGGAGGTCTGGAGTGGGGCGTGGACTCTTGAATGTCTCCATTGGAGGGATCTAGGTGTGTTAAACTGGGTGTGCAGCTCTGGGGGCTGCCGAGGGACTTGACTTGAAGCCACAGTCCCTTGCCAAGTATGCTGTTTTCATATGGAGTGTGTGTTTAAGTAATGTAAACAAAGGATGTTGGACACTGATGAGACTAGTGGGGCAAAAATACTCCTAAGACACCCTTGATGTTGCCTTGTGGTTGACCCTGCCAGGGAGAGAAACTTCATAACAGTCCCCGCAAGAGTGCCAGGCCAAGAGAGAAAGGCCAGCCCTAGGGCAGGATCAGAGGGAGAGGGGCAGAGAAAGGGCCCAAGACAATGGCTCTTTGGTCACCCGTCTGCCTGGGGCTGGTTCCCCCAGGACAGGAGCTGCCACAGAGTCAGTTGTTTCTTTTGTCCTTATTGAATTAGGAGGAAGTCAAGGAAGCGGCAGGATTGTAAGTCAGGGGAAGGCCAGTGACTTTTGAAAGCTTGCAACCTCGAACTTTCCCATTGGAATGGAGCCCAGTCAGGCAGCTGTGTCCAAGTCTGCTCTGGGCTGCCTTGCTCGCTCACTCCAGGAAGGGGAGGAGGCCAACAGGAGAGGAAGGAGAGCAGAGGGCTGGAAATCCAGACGGTACGCTGCATTCAGTCCAAGGATGGGAGGACAGGGGATGGAGCCCCACTCATTACCCTTAACAATCTGTGAAAACAAAAACAAAGACGGAAGACTAAATAGTCCTCTGCACAGGAATGAAGGAGGAGGGACGAGGACTTAGTGGAAAGTCCAGGCTGACCAGAGGCAAAACAAATGACTGGAAAAGTACAGTGCCAGGGACGTGGGTTCTGCAGATTCCTCAGCAGGGCTTCGGGCTGTTTTCTTTGGCCTCCTATCAGTTATGTTACCGCGGCCTCTTTGAATGTGGCCATCTCATGCTCTAAATAAATATACTCTCCATATTTTTACAATCCTGGAGTGGGGAGAACCTTCAAAGCCTAACTGGAGGCCCAGAAAACATAAAGGTAAGGTTGGCAGATTGGAGTGATTAAAAAGTCCGAGCTTCTATTTGGCAAAAATTAGCTCCCATGAATAAATGTAAAAGTCAAGTGAAGGTTGTGAGAAAATAGTTGTAACACATATAAAAGGCAAAGAATTGATATCTAGAATAGCTAAAAATGCTCCTGCAAAACAGTGTAGAAAGATCACAGTGAGGGAAGTAAGACGGAGAAATAAAAGAGCGTTTTAGAGAAGAACGTTACCAACAGTCGCTAAACATTTGAAAAGGGCTCAAACTTACCAACAATGATAGCCATTCCCCTGGACACACAAAGTTATTTTTGGTAGAGTTGGTGAAATTGAATACAATTTTGATGACATACAGTGTTTTCACATGGACAAAGACGTAAGCCCTTTTATATTCTGTTAATGTAATTTGTGATTTCTGCAAAGTGTAAATTGGTTTGACATTTTTGAAAGATGGGCTGGCAGAATTTTTTAAATTTAAAATAAAGATAATCTACAACCCAAAGTTCCATTACGGGATTCTATTTTAGAAAAGCACTGGCTTTTGTGCTAAAGGATCTGTGTGTGTGTTTGTGAGTATGTGTGTGTGCACATTATAATGATATTGTAAACAGCAGAAAACCAGAAACAGTGCAAACACCGTCAATGGGGAAACAGACAAATAAATCGTGTAACAGGCACACCAGGAAGCAGTATGGAACCACCCCAGAGATAAGACGATCTCAATGCACTGATGTGGCAATATGTTAAGTGAAAAAAGGACTCAGAAATATATAGGTAGACACTCACATATATCCCTGTGTATGTGCTGGTAGGATATATGTATATATGTTCAGACACATGCAATTATATTTTTACAAAAATTAAAACAAATATCTCTGGGGGGCGGAGCCAAGATGGCGGACTGCAGCCAGCTTTGTACAGAAGCTCCCATCCAGAAGGAAGCTGAAAGGACAGAAGTTTAGCTACTTAGCTGATGGTTTGGAGCAGAGCCAAGAGAGAAGATTGAGGAGCACACTTCAACCTTCCTGAGGCAAGCTGCGACCCCAAAAAGACAACCAAAAGGTACAGAAACCACCACCAAGC
>CAUYQV010054867.1:0-35807 GCA_963574575.1 Galagoides demidoff
GAATTTTCCCCTGTGCATTGAAAATCAAAATGATGCTGGATCTTTTCTAGATGATATCTGGAACAATGTTGTGATCAAAGCCTATGGTTTGATTCCTCAGATGACATTCTTACCCCTCTCACAGAGATCATGCATGGTGCTCACACTAACCTTCCTATTGACAATACTTGTCAAGTCACCAGATATTCTGAATAGCCCACAGACCAGGCCTGCACAACTTGGGATAGTTTACTCTCTCTCTGTTTTAAACTGACAGGTATTGATGATTACATTAGGATAGACCAAAAGTCTGGACGGACTTGGTTAGGTGATAGTATCAAGCGATATAATTGCCAAAACCATTCAAAAGTGCTTTATATCAAATATTCCACAACCTGTTCTGTTCCTACAAATTGACAGGGACAGCTGGGCATGGTGGCTCACACCTGTCATCCCAGCACTTTGAGGTTGAAGCGGTAGATTTCCTGACCTCATAGTTTTGAGACCAGCCTGAACCAGAGAGAGACCTCATCTCTAAAAATAGCCAGACATAGGAGGTGCCCGTAACCCAGTCAGTAGTGTGCCGGGCATATACATTCAGGTTGTCAGGTTCAAACCAGGCAAGGGCCTGCTAAAACAACACTGGCAACTGCAGCAAAAAATTACACAGGTGTTTTATGACTCACACAGCTGAGAAGGAGACGTGGACCCCACTTTTATGCAAATAGAAATTTATTACACCTGCAGGGAGTTGTTGCCTTGGGAGGCAAATGACCTCAAATGACAGATCAAATGGGTCTTTATATCCTATTTCTGCATCATAGCAAGCAGGCAGAGATACAGAAGCTGAATCATTGTGGTTAGCCATGGGTGGGGGGAATTGTGTAGTACAAGAGGGACAGGGGGACCTCAAGCCTCTCCTCCCTACTCACTTTCTTATCTCAAGTTTCTCCTCATCATTCTTCCCCCTCCCTATGCACTCCCTTATCTTCAGGCCTCTTCTCAAAGTTCTCCTCCCCACCCTTGATGGGCTAGGAATAATGGATTCAAAGGAAGTTTCTTTTTCATGGGTAGGGGGCTTGGTTATCACATTCCCCCTGGTTTAGACAGAGAATCAAATCTTTGATTCATCTGAGTTTACTTTTCCCTGCTTGATATTCCCCCCGCCTTTTAAAAGTTCAGTTTAAGGTTCAATTAAAACAAGTCCCTCAAGGAGTTTCCTCAGACTTTAGCCGTGCATTGACCAGCCCGCTTCCAATATGTGGCTAGAGCAGGGCATGTTGGGTCTCTCTATCTTTACTTTTCTTTTTCTTTTTTTTTTTTTTTTTTTTTTGAGACAGACCCTCAAGCTGTCCCCCTGGGTACAGTCAACCTCCAAAGCCTGGGCTCAAGCGAGTCCCCTGCCTCAGCCTCCCAAGTAGCTGGGACCACAGATGCCCACCACAGCGCCTGGCTATTTTTTGGTTGTAGCCATCATTGTTGTTTGGCAGGCCCAGGCTGGATTCGAAACCACCACCTTGGGTGTATGTGGCTGGCACCTTAGCCACTTGAGGCGCCCAGCCATCTTTACTTTTCAAGGGGAAGTGATGCTCTATTCATTCAGCTGTGATGACTCCAGTTGAGGATTCTTTTTATTCTCACTGCCATGCGTGTGGTCAGAATGATGGTGTAAAGTACTTTTTACCTTGGTTTGAGGGGGAACGGGTTCTGATCCTGGACTTAGACTTGGCTCCTTTGATCTTTCAGAGAAAGAATGCACAGATACAAAAGACTAAATGGAACACAGTTAATTATCTTTTGCTATTCTTTTTAGAGTTTTTGCCTGTTTAATTTAGTCTTGTTCAGCTCTTTTAGGAGTCCCTGCTAAATTGCAGAGGATTGATGGGCGCCTCTTTGAACAACATCAGTGGCAAAGGCCTGCATTTAGTTAAGTTTGCTTCCTGGCAGAGTTTACAGATTCTTGTTTTTATGGCCCTGTTTATGTACTTTACTTTGTTTAAGCTTTGAGGCTTATACATTATATATAGTTTTGAGGTGGATATTTAAAACTTTAGGTATTATTTCTGCTTATGAAGGCTAGTCCATTGTCAAATATAAACCAGAGTAGCAGCTTAAACCATGGGATGATTTTTCTGGGCAACATTTACACATAGCAGATAATATTTAATATTGCCCATTTTTAAAAATATAGTCAACAGGTGACTTTCATTTAGTTTTAAGGCCTCACGGTGAATATAATTACTGTGTATTCATATTAGAATGAATATGTATTCAAAAATTTTACATATTTTTGGGCTAGTTCCTTAGTCTTATTTAACAGATTAGTTTAGTAAAACAATTATGTCTTATTTTATCAGTTGACAGTATAGCAAGGTTGAGACTTAATACAGGTGGGCTATAGCCTCCTTTTTTTGAACTATTTTTCTCTCTCTGATTTCCTTTTCCCCCAAAGACAAATTAGTAGAACTAACTTAGTTACCAAAATAAACTGTACCTTTAGTGTATTAGGTTTGATTATTTGTATACAGTACAATAAGAATAATTAATTATTAGCCATTCTGGCTCTCCTTTAGAATTTGCTTTGCTGGAATATTTTATAAGAATTTTTAGGCTCGGCGCCTGTGGCTCAAGCGGCTAGGGCGCCAGCCACGTACACCTAGGGTGGTGGATTTGAATCTCCAGCCAGGGCCACAATAATGATGGCTAAAACCAAAAAATGGCTGGGTGTTGTGGCGGGCGCCTGTGGTCCCAGCTACTTGGGAGGCTGAGGCAGGAGACTCGCTTGAGCCCAGGAGTTGGAGGTTGCTATGAGCTGTGATGCCATGGCACTCTACCTAGGGGGAAAGCTTGAGGCTCCGTCTCAAAAAAAAAAAAAAAAAAAGTACTTTTGCTCTTGTACTGATTAATCATTTGTCAAAATCACATGACTGATGCAAGGCCATAATGTGAACTTCAGTTCAATAGCAAAATAAACTCCACAGTGCTGGTTCATAGATGGGGATCATGGGCTGGGGGATAGGTGGGACAGGAGCCTGGAATTATCACCTGTATTCATGAATCTATATAAACGTATATGTTTGTGCAATCTATAGATATGAAACATTGTTACTGACATGGTAAGCTTAAAATCGTTGACATGAAAACAGCATCTTTACATTTTAAAATATTAGGACCATCATAATCTCTGATGCAAGTGAATTCAAATCTGGCATGAAACAGATCAAAAAATACAAAAATAGATGACTACAGTCATCCTCTTCGATCCACAATTTGCCTTTCCACAGTTTCATTACCCACAGTTCTCATTACCTGTGGTCACCTGTGGTCTGAAAATACTGAATGGAAAGTTCCCCAAATAAACAAGTCATACGTTGTAAACTACATGCTTTTCTGAGTGTCCTGGGGAAATTTCAAATCCTCCTGTGCTGTCCCACCGGGGGGTGAGTCATCCCTTTGTCCAGCATATCCACATTCCTTAGTCACTTAGTGGGTGGCTCTGTTATCAGACTGACTGCCACAGTATCACAGTGCTTGTGTTCAACTCACCCTCCTTTTACTTAATCATAGTCTCAAAGTGCAAGAGAGTGATGCTGGTATATCGTTATCATTCTTCTATTTTATTATGTTCTCGTTGTGCCTAATTTATACATTAAACTTCATCATAGATACGTATGCAAGGGATAGGAGAAAACATAGTATCCATAGGGCTCAATACAATCTCTAGTTTCAGTCATCCATTTGGGGTCTTGGAGTGTGTCACCCTCAGTGAACAGGGGACTACTCCATGCTTAGAGAGGTACAAGATCACAAGCAACACAGATGCCATAACGCTAATAGAAATAACATGTTTCAAAGAATTCCAAAAGAGTCAATGTAAGTGAGAAAGGAAAAACGTTCAGTTAGAGGGATTAGGGGAGAAGACAGGAAGATGAAACGGGAAGGGAAGGAAGGCAGCAGGAAAGAGTGAAACAGACCAATTTGGATGGATTTCAGCTATCAATGAGCTCAAATGGGTTTCAATACCCAGTTCTTCTGAGAATTCCTCCATTGCTAACGCCAACCAGGACAAGCAAAAAATCCCTCAGAGTCCCTGCCGATCCAGGTGACCTAGAGGCCTGAAGCTAAATGCAATTTGCTGATCTAGAGCCAGAAGGGAACGTTTCAGAGGGCTGTTTAGCTTCAAAGAATAAAGGACCTTTGTGTTTGGGGATACGTGTGCATCTCCCCATGTGCCACGGGAATGCTGCATAGTGCTTATAGGTCAAAGTTGCCATTACACAATATTCTATTTTGTTTTCTTAAAACTATTCACTACAAATACTATCTGTTGAAAAGCTATGAAATCTAAGCCAGGCTATATATTTAAAGACCTAAATAAAAAAGCACTTGCCTGACTACAGGATATGTGCAGTAAAGGTTCTTAATGGGATTTTTTGCTTTTTGCAGTACTGTGTTTGAGAAGATCTTTCTATGCTGAGACTGTGATCGGCTTAAACTCTACACAAATAACTGGAAGAAAATCACAGATGTAGCCGATCACTTGGGAATTTTCCCTGCGAGAAGTCACGCAGCTCTGTGCTTAGCATTATGTCAGTATCCAGATGCAGGAGCCCATTAGAGAGATTTGGAAAGCTTTGGACCTGTAGGTGTCAGGTAGGTAAGGACCATTTCATGTCTAGTCTTCCCATGAACAGTTGCTCCACTCTCCTATCACTGTTGAGGAAAGCTCCTCCTGCTACCGTCAGCCACACTTTCTGTGAAATCCATACGCCAGTCACTGCAAGTCATTCAGTAGGGCGTGGAAACTCCTCACGCCTCCAGGTCAGCTTTCCTCATCTGCACGTTATTGCCATTTTGCACTGACAGTTGTTTGCTGCGGGGCTGTTCTGCACGTCACAGGACGCTTAGCGGCATCCCTGAGCTCTACTCACGCACGAGCCTCTATCGCATCCCTTTTCCCAGGGATGACAACAATATTGTCATCCAGATATTGCCAAGGTCCCTTCTGAGGAAAGTCATTCCCGGTTAAGAATCGCCTCCATAGGTGGTTTTAGTATATTCATCACAATAGAAAAATCTGATTCAATGGGAAGCTAAATTTTGGTCCTCAACGACCAACCATGAGAACGGAAGACATACTACAGAGAAGTGAAAAGAAATTGGACTAGAAGGTGTGTGGCTTCTGATTCCTCTGCCACCCCTCAACTCTCAACAGTCAGTGACAAGAAATGCAATTTAAATACCCAGTTAAAATTGCAAGCTGTAGCCAGGCATGTTGGCATTCACCTGTAGTCCTAGCAAAAAATCCCTTAAGCCCAGGAGCTCCAGGATACAGTGAGATCTGATCGCGCCACTATACTCCAGCTTGGGTGACATGGTGAGACCTTGTCTCTAAAAATACACACAAAAAAGCAACTTCTTTCCCAAAGCCCAGCACCTAAGATACCCTCTTCTCCTGACCACCTTTTTCATTTTCTGGCACATATATGTTGCATAACATACTATTATAGCTACTTAGAGCCTGCGTATGCTCCGAGGAAACATGGATCTTTGGTTCCCTGGTATGTCCAAAGTGCCTTATAGAGTGTCTTAAACATAATAAGAGCTCAATCAATATTAACTGAATGCATGAATCTTGTTCAGCCCACTGTTTCACAAGCTATGTGGTCATCAAAAGTGTTTTTCTCCCCGGCATTACCAACATTATCATTCACACACTTTAGAAAACTGCTAAGATAGATGATTCTCACATGTTCTCTCCAGCCCGGACTTGTTCCATATTCTCGGACTATTACTAGACTTTATTAGTATAGAGAGAAAGATGGCTTTGATAAAAGAGCATTCTACCATAAATCATAACTTCTTAACACATATGTATGCTATTTTCTAAGGCGTGTGTGCAGTCTTCAACATATGGTAGAGTCTGGAGACAGTTCTGATTGTCATAGCTGGGAAGAGGATGGTTCCTGAATGGCTATTCAGCTGATAGCAGCCAGGGATGCTGATCAGCACCCTGCTATGCCCAGGACACTCCCCTACTACAAAGAATTATCTGTCTCAAAATACAAATACAGTGGAACCTCTGTAAGTTGACCACTCAAGGGACTATAACAAACTGGTCCACATGCAGAGGTGGTCAACATAAGGAACTAGGTCTACTGTACTGATACATACACGTGGTACATGGCTGGTCTAAGAAAATTAGGTCAGCTCCAGGGGCTGGTCAGTGTAGGGTCATGTCAGCTATGGTGTTTCTATTTAGTAGCAAGGTTAAGAGACCCTATAGTAGAGCAAACACATGTACTTTTTAATATTTTATTCAATTATATAAAGAAACAGTAAATGGAAAGAAACATGAGGGGTTAAAACACCAGTCTGGAATTTGGGGCATGAATCCAGGTTAACAAGGGTCTATGAAAAAGGTATTTAGCCTCTCTACTGCCTCAGTTTCCTACAGTATAATTATTATACATTTCAAAGTATAATGATGAGCCTGTACTTCAAAGGTGTTAAATGAGCCTTCATGAATTCTCATTAAGCATTTTGGGCTTCTCAGTAAAAGGTTTTATAGCAGCTAACACTTTGATTAAATTGCTATTTTTATAACTAGATCTTTACTTATAATCAAGTATCAAATGACTTAAGAAAATGGAAATGTTAAAAAATATTTTTCCAAATATCCAATCTAAGACTTATCAATTCAGAGATGATGCTATTAAACTCCATCATCTAATGCTAGGAACACCTGTGTTTTCATTTTCCCATTTTCTCCTGATAATGGAGAAACAGTACTTAGCCAAGAGGCAGCATAGAGAGTCCCCCAAACAAGTGCTTTAGAATCAAACACACCTTGAAACCACTTATTAGAGCGTGATTATGGTCAGTTGCTTAGTCTCTCTGGGCCTCTGTTTTCATTATCTTTAAAAAGAAGAGAATTACACTCATGTCAAACGATTGAAATTAAAGTTAGTTAATAAGTATAAAGCAGCTGCACACAGTGGGTGCTTCATGAGTGCTATTTTTCCTTCCCTTCCTCTGTGCTTTCCTAAGATCTGGTCTGTAAGATAAATACTTTAATTCCTGGCTTGCAGGTAACATGCAGGTTAGCTAGCCAATCTGAGATTGCTAGCATCAACCTCTTCCCCTGCAAGTGTTTCATAAAAGCTGCTAAGACATTGCAAAGTTTTCCTGATATAAATTCCTTTTCTTTTTTATTTCTTATGTCCCTACTCTTTTAAAACCAAAAATCAATAATAGAATAGCAGGGCTCGGCGCCTGTGGCTCAAGCGGCTAAGGTGCCAGCCACGTACACCTAAGGTGGCGGGTTCGAATCCCCAACCCGGCCCGCCAAACAATCATGATGGCTGCAACCAAAAAATGGCCGGACGTTGTGGCAGGCGCCTGTGGTCCCAGCTACTTGGGAGGTGGAGGCAGGAGACTTGCTTGAGCCCAGGAGTTGGAGGTTGCTGTGAGCTGTGATGCCATGTCACTCTACCCAGGGGGATAGCTTGAGGCTCCATCTCAAAAAAAAAAAAAATAGAATAGCAGAATGGAGGTTGCAGATGCAAGGGAAGAATTGGAACACTTGGATTCACGCAGAGCTAGAGAATCAGCCACTAACTTATCAAGACCTTCAGCCTGGGTCAGTTTTTCTTTTGATGTTCACTTTTTCTCAGTGAGCTCAAGAAAGAGATCCTCATGGAAGATCCTAATGGAAAATGGCCCTGGTCAGAAGTTGACTGCATTCTGTGGTCTGCAAAGGTGATTCTGATGCCTGCTGTAGGTCCTGTGTAACTTACTGTGGGGTTTCTGCAGATCATTTTGCAGGTTCAACTTGGACTAGAGAACCTATACAAGCCCATGAATGAGTCATGCCAGGAAATGTACGATAAGATGAGTGCTCACATAGATTCGGAGGTCAGCATTCACCTTCCGCTTTTCACTCGCCCGGTGACTCTGGGATAATTACTTAAGCTTTGAGCCCAATTTCCTTATCTGAGTACCTAGCACAGTGCCTGACATTTAGGCACTTAGCCAAATCTAAATTTTTATGCAAATTTCCACGGGTTTCAGTGTTAGAAAATAATTTCTGTTTACAAGTTGTCTACCAGATGTATTCCATGAAACGTGTGCGTGTGGGGGTGTGGGGGTCAAGTCTACAGCCCAGCCAGGGTGAGACGTGCGGCATACCCCCCCTCAGTCAGTCCCAATCCACACGTGCACCTCGGCAATTCTGGGATATGATGCAGTTAAACAAGCACACGTCCTAACTAAGCTGGCAATAACTCCATTCATCTCACCTAAATCAGCATTTTCTAACTCTTTTTCAAATAGGACATCTGATACTGAGCCTTCAGGACTGATACCCTATAGGAATGCTCCAATAGTAATAATAACTGAGATTCTTGAGATTCTGAGAATTCCCACCAAACGTGGGTCCTTCCTATGCTCCAAAACAGGCCCCTTTCCTTTCCAGACTGCATCCACCAGTCCCGTTAGCTTCATTACAGAGGGTTTCACCCCTTCAAATATGAAGAATTTGGTCTCTTAATCCTTTCTAGGACAAAGGAGAACACAAAGTTCCGTAGCACTTAGCTTCTTGATTAATAAACACATTGATTGCTCGCTGTGAATCATCCCAGAAGCAACTTCTAATTAGAGGTGAGCTCCCTAACCCTCCACACGTTTCTGGGATACTTCTTCAAGCCGTCAATTGTATCCACGTGAGTTAACAACAGTAGTAATCACCACCACACGTAGCACTTGTTAAGGACCTTAAATACACAAGGTTTTATCACATTTGCTTCTCTAACCAAATTGTAGTATTGCCCCCATTTTACAGATGAGATACTAAAGGTTTGAATGACCACTATGTGAATGGCAGACCCAAAGTTCAAACCCTGTTCGTTACCTCTAAGTCCAGTGGTTTATTACTCATACCACGAATCCCAGTGTGTTAGATATGGAGTGTGTTACTAACACTGATATCTGTCATTTATATTTTTAAAATAAACACTAAACTTTAAGATCCTCGAATGTTCTGGAGAGAAAGGAGGAAAGGAAGTCCGCTGCTCCATATCCTCCAGGCCAGTTTAGCACAGTTGCTAAGAATGGGGGCTCGGAGCCTGTGGCTCAAGCGGCTAAGGCGCCAGCCACTTACACCTAAGGTGGCGGGATCGAATCCCCAGCCCGGGCCACCAAAACAACAATGATGGCTGCAACCAAAAAATGGCCGGACATTGTGGCAGGCGCCTGTGGTCCCAGCTACTTGGGAGGCTGAGGCAGGAGACTTGCTTGAGCCCAGGAGTTGGAGGTTCCTATGAGCTGTGATGCCATGGCACTCTACCCAAGAGGATAGCTTGAGGCTCCATCTCAAAAAAAAGAAAAAAAGAATGGGCACGTTGTTCAGTGCAGTGAGGAAAACTGTGGACTCCAAAGCTACACTTCCAGGCCTGAAGCCCAGCTCCCCCAATAATGAGCTCCATCAGCTTAGAAACGTCACTTTCTATCTCTGTGCCTCAGTTTCCTCATATGTAAGTTCTTGATCATAGTGGTACCTAATTCATAGGTAGTTGTGATGATTAAATAAATAGCAATGAAACAGGGCAAAAACCAATGATATTGCAAATGATGGTGATTTCTGCTGGATTAAGCTCTTGCTGATTATCTTTGGGGAAACAAACCACTATTCAGAATATTGTTTCTCACGGAAAGTGTGTGCTTAGTTCCAAACAATACTTATATCTGAGGCTGGGGACAATTATATCATTTAAAAATCAAGAAGATAAATTCTGAGTAATTTTGACCTCCTTTGTCCACTCCAAAGAAAATAGCCTGATACATGTCGGAATCAAATCAGAGTTATTTTTGTGTCACCCCTTGGTAGACTCACACTACCACATTTCATGGCATTGGTCCCCATCATTTCAAGTTGAATTAGAACCATCTCCAGCATCAGTGCATGAAAAGTGATATCCAAGAAATTCGGATCCTGTTTAAAATAGCCTCAGTTAAGATTCTAATTAAATTGAGTCAACTCTGCAGTACTTCTCATATGAACTTGAGGGTTATTTAAAAAACACGACCATCTTCAAACAGCAGTGTCCTTGGTAACATGAGAAATGGAAGGGGCATGTGAGTGAAGTGCTGTCATCTAGTCCCACCACCGAGGGGAAACAATTCTCTGTCAGCCACACTGTGTTCATACAGGAAGGATAAGAGGACAGCAGCAAGTATGATCAATATTCTTGTTTTTTAGTTGACCTATTAAAAATATTTTTAAAAATTAAATGAAGTCAATTTATTAACATATTTGAAGTGAGGTCTTTGATCACATTTTCTTGAGAATTGAAAAAATATTTGTCTTACATTGCAAGTAGTTGACATATTTTCTAAAAAGATTGTGGTCCTAAGGAATTATTTCTCTTAGGCAAAAGCAGCTTAATGGGCAAGGATCATTTGTTTATGTTTGTAACCTCAGGATTATATTTTAATGTCAGAGGCCAGGGCTTCTTTGTTCTCGCCTACTTTCCAGTTCCTAGTGCTGTGTGCCTGGCATATAGTAGCTACTCAGTAAAAAATCTCTGAGGTTAACAAATCTGGGTCAAGTACTACACTTTACCAGTGCAAGGGAGGTGGGGTCCTGGGAGTGTGTTTTCTTAAGAAAAGGATGTCAGCTTTTTCTAACAATGACTACAGTGACCTCTGCTGGCCACCTTTTGAAACTACAATTTGGGATGGAAAGAAAGAAAAAATGGAGATTGCAGGGAGGGTTTCTCGGCTGTCTTTTCTTCCTTTGTCCATATTCCATCATAAAAGGATCATAATAGGGCTGTTCTCATTTATGGTGCTTAGTATGACTAGGATGTGGTTAATATTAAAACTAGGATAAATGAACAACTTGTATTTTTTTTTTTGAGATAACTGGGAAGGGTATCAAATAAAAAAAGGAAAAAGAGTAAAGAAAAAAAAGTGCTAGGAGAATGGGACTCTGATAGACCTTTCTAGGAACTCCCGTTAGCTGGTAAGTTACTCAAGAAAAGTCTAGATAGGGACCAGGTCAGTGAAATTAATGGGGTCTGTTTCTCTTGCTATTCTGAGGGTCGTACTCTTCACACCTTCCAAGTGTCACTTAAGACCTTCCTATGTCTAATTTTCCTCTTTACACTGTCCTCATATTCTGGAGGTTCATGAGCTCATAAAGACATTTTCAAGTCACTGTAATTTTTTCATAAGGGAAAGGGAAGATGTCTGGGCTACCCCTTCGTCACCACCTCATTCTTCCCAACCCTGGGTATTTTAGAAGCCTATGGTTCCTACTGCGGTCCTAGAGTGACCTCTTGCTGCACAATTTATACACGAGCCAGCAAGCTCAGTCCTGGTGGCTTGTGGATTATCGAGACAGAAACTTCTGTGTGTGTGAAAGTGTTTGCCTTTACATGCAGAATATGAATGACCCAGCACTATTCAGCTTCACTTCGTAATAGTTCTACAGTCTGTAAAGCTATTGACTTTCCCATTAGCAAGCAGTAATGAACAGAAAATTCCCTCTCCACAGGAAATTCTGTGAGCATGTGAAATGATCTATCAGTTTATCTTCTTGGGTTCCGTTTGAAAAAGAACATTTCACTTGCCCAATATTCAGATACATTCTGAATGTTATATACAGGACTATTGAATAAGCAAAAGAATTTACATTTGAGGCGTGGCAGAGTTCCCGGTAGGGTCCATGATTTGAAATTCCATGCTATCTGAATTTACTTCCACGGCCGGGTTTATGATGTAAAGAATGGTCTTACTGTTTAAGTCCTTTTGGCTAAATTTCTCACTGATAAATTCACCTACAAAAAAAAGAAAACAAGTGAATCTCAAGGGTAATCAAACAAAACATTAGATAAGGGCTGATGAAATGGTATGGCTATTTTAAACAGCTTTAACGAACAGCTGAAGTCCTTTTTGTAACAAAAGAAATCAACATTACTGCAGCTGTCTTAAAACTCAAACGCAACATAAACTACGCTCCACGTTTGCTTTGCTTCAGAAATATTTGCCTTACAGAAAATATGAAAATAGAAAGGGAATTGGAAGATAGAGTAATAAAAACCTGTAATTCTGTGCCATCCCATTTCAAGATATATTATGATCGTTGTGTTCATAAAGCAGAAATAATATACAACCCAGAGAAACCGTTAGGAAAAACCCCGAGAATTTGAAAAAATAAACTGACATCCGTTAGAATTCATCATGGAAGAAAAATGAGTCACAAATATAAAATTTGATCCTGACACTGTATTCCTCTGAATATATATTACAATCTGCTGTTGAGAAAAAATTATAAACAATAAACAGCTGTACATCAGCATTTGGCTCTCCCAGTCAAGATGAATTTAGTAAAGCCCAGCTTCAAACCCTCTTTAGCACCAATATTGATTTATAAACTGCATCTATCAGTAAGCCCTGGGGAGTGTTTACCAAATGGGCCTACACTTAATTAAATTACTCTCTAGCACTGCCAGCCGCTGGGTATTTTAAAATGAGCAATTATAAGGATTAAGGAAGCCAGTACCTGTTGTTGTGTTCTCCAGATGTCCGTGCTGTGGGCCTCGTAAAATCTTAAAGATGATCTGATCATCCTCAGTGTCAGGATCTGAGGCCTTCAACACGCGGGAAGTGATGTAAATCCCATAACAGCCATTTTTCAGGAGCCCCACTTGAGAAGGTGAATGCAGGAGTGTGATCCGGGGGGCTGTTTTGTCCAGCTGGTCCACCTGAATCAGCAATGTTCCATACAATGTTATCCAAAGGTTTCTCACCCCCAGGCAACATAGGGTTTTAAGGGATCAACAAAGACAAATGCTCCCAAGTTTCAGATTCCTTCTACTCCTCATTAATTAATTTCTGCTGAAGACTGTCCTGTTTGTAATATCCTCAGCAAATATCTCAGTGCCTGGAACAGAAGCCAACTTTCTATTGTAAACCTCAAGCTAACTTTTTCAATTTGTCCATCATCTGACACCCCTTTAGCATACAAGCTCTGTAAGGGCGGACATCAGATCCCCCCACCCCCATCTATTCCCTGCCCATGGCACAGTGTCTGAGCCGTAACAGAAGCCCAGGGAATATTTGTTGAATGCATGCATTAACACTGACCCAAGAATTGTATGCCCAACTTAATGTTAGCTCCATGGAAGGATTTCCACATTTTCCCAGTGTTTGGTGATTTTTTGTAAATACACAGAAATTAATTTGGGGCATATCTTTCTTCAAATGACAAAAATGTTAACTAAAAATAGAAATACCTCAAAAATTAAAAGATGAAAGGTGAGTATTTTAGGTACTCAGGTATTTGAGAATGGGAGCCAGCTAACTACATAGGTGTATTAGATTTGTAAAAATGGTGAGTGGGCAGTTACTCATAAGTTAGAACAGGAGTCAATGTTTCAACACCACTTCTCACAGGTATGGAGCCCCGCTGTAGGCTGGGGATGGTACCGATTGTGATGGATTAGCACGGCTTCACCTCTGAGACTGGAAAACAGGTACAAGAAAACTACCTTCATCCCGCTCACTCCTAATCACTTACTTCTTAACTTCATTTACCCAGGAATATTATTGTAAATCTTAGTTCACCCTCACAAAATAAAGAATTCATGTCAAGGATAAGACCAAATGTATTGTTTTATATTCTGACACAAACCAACTGAGCAGCTATTAAAAAGAATCAAAAGATGAACCAATAATAAAAATTGTCCACACTCTTGTGTTGATTGAAACACATCTAGAAAGTTTCAGAAAAGATGACTGTAGTGTTATTTTTATTAAAAACAATTATACACATACATATGTGGGTGTGTGTGTGTTCGTATAGACAGACAAACGTCTGGGATCATTTGCACAAATCTGTCCATTTGTCTTGAAATGGGGAAAAATTACAACTCCTCCTCGGTGTATATCTACAGGGAATTTTGTCAAAATCAACTACTTTTTCCTCTCAAATTGGCAAGAATTCTTTTTAAAATAAAAAAATAATCATAACTCATGTTGGTAAATACGTAGATGTTTTTCTATTTTGCTGGTAGAGGTGCAAAATAATAAAAACTTTTTGAAGAAAAACTGTATCTAATAGAAACAATTAGATGTGTACAGAAAAATGTGTGTATCTATGCATTAGGTATATATTCAATAAAACAGTATCTATCATAGCAGTTTAAAAATTCCAAAAATGTTGTTATAAACCATTTCCACCTGAGACAAAGCCCTACTCAGCCCTTTAAAATCATATTTTCAAAGCATATTTAATGAGATGAGGAAATGGTCACAGTATACGAAGAGTAAAATTGGGAATATTTACAATAGTACATAAAATATCATCTAGCTTTTGTTGTTGTTGTTGTTGTTGTTGTTGTTGTTTTTGAGTAGAATGCTATGGCATCATCACAGCTCACAGCAACCTCAAACTCTTGGGCTTCAGTGAGCCTCTTGCCTCAGCCTCCCAAGTAGCTGTGACTACAGGCCTGATCCATGATGCCTGGCTAGGTTTTCTATTTTTAGTAGATATGGGGGTCTCCCTCTTGCTCAGGAAGGTCTCAGACTCTGACCTCAAGGGATCCTTCCTCCAGACCTCCCAGAGTGCTAGGATTACAGGCATGAGTAATCTGCCTGTCCAATCTCACCCAGATTTTTTTATTTTTTTTTCACATTCTTTTTTCTGTGCAATAAAAAAGTCTAAATAATGGGCGGTGCCTGTGACTCAAAGGAGTAGGCCACTGGCCCCATATGTCGGAGGTGGCGGGTTCAAACCCAGCCCCGGCCAAAAACTGTTAAAAAAAAAAAAAAAAGAAAGAAAAGAAAAAAGTTCTAAATAAAAGAATATAAAGATGCCACCAATAAGAGTTATCTTTGAGTGGTATGATTACGAACTTAATTTTCTTGTTCCTTTATGTAGTTTATGAATTCTTTACAATAAGCTGCTATATTATAAACTGGAAAAGCAACAAACATTTTCAAAAGTCACATTCTTCTCCTCTGCTGAAAAGAGTGGACAGCAACTTTCAGAGCTGTGAGGTTGAGTAAGAGTCGGAGAGTCAAACCGTCATCATGTCCTTTTCAGAAAGAAGCTCACATCACCATCGTGGACAGAATGAAGATGATCAATGGAAAAAGGAAAAAATTAAAATACTTCCAAACCAGGAAAGTAATCCTCCAAGTTCATAAATAGCTGAGTGTAGGATTGCTTTATTTTGGGATATTATATTATCCTTAAAAACAAAAGCGTTACCAAAGTAATAAATGTCTGTTAATTTCTAACCCCTAGTTACATGGTTCCCTGTTGTGTTCTGGTCATACTCGTGCTCAAATATACACTAGATCTTATTAGGGTACATAGCTTCTCCAAAAGCAGATCTGGCTTGATGCATGAGAAGCATTTTTCAATATTGGAGTACAAGTTGTATTTTTTAAAAAAGAAAGCTGTATCCTATGATAGCTTGTAGTCAATTTACTGAAAATCATCTCAAGCATGCCGGAACCACAGAAAGCAGTGACAGGAATCCTTTTTCTATCTATCCCCAAGCCTTCCTCTCTTTAAAAGAGGACTACATCTGAGAGGCCAAGGTGGGTGAATTGCCTGAGTTCAGGAGTTCAAGACCAGCCCAAGCAAGAGTGAGACCGTCTCTAAAAAAAGGGTGGAGGGAGGGTAACTGGTGGGAACACACCTATGGTGCATCTTACAAGGATACATGTGCAATTTACTACGTGTACAATATAAATTTCTTAACACAATGACTAAAAAAATGCCGTGAAGGCTATGTTAACCAGTTTAATGAAAACATGTCAAATTGTATATAAAACTAGCACACTGTACCCCATGATTACATTAATGTACAAAGCTATAATTTGATTAAAAAAAAAAACCAGTCAGATACTGTGGCAGGTACCTGTAGTCCCAGCTACTTAGCAAGCTCAGGCAAGGGGATCACTTGAGCCCAACAGTTTAAGGTTGCTGTAAGCTAGGATGCCACAGAACTTAACCCCAGGATAACAAAGTGAGACTCTGTCTCTAAATAAATAAATAAGGACCACAGGTTGCATTAGTTGCAGTAATCTTGTTCAGACAAAAAATGATTTCATACAAAATGCATGCCAGCTTGTGCGTGCTGGTATCAGCAAAATCTGCCTGTGTTTTTTTTTCTCATTAAATCTAGTAGCTTCACCCTCGGTTACCCAGGTACCACCATGAGGGTATTTACCCATGCTTGGAGACTTATTTGAACCAAATCATCACTCAAAGGTGGTCACTAATATACTTTCTTGCTAGAAAAAGCTCTTGAAGGCAAGAGACTGATGGAGACATTTCTCCCACATTGCTAGCGACGTTCAGTCACTTCTTAAAGCCTCTGGACCTCTCTGCCTGGAGAGGCCAGAATGGTTGGAGGGATTATGGGAGAAACTTGGAGGCTTTCCTTATGAGATTTTTACACAGAATGATTTTTTTTTCACAAGATAAACCTTGTATTTTTGATGAAAAGAAACTTTACAACATATATTCAACATTTTCCTATCAATAAATCCATGGCATCTAAGGATAGCTCTCTTAATGCCATGCTCTTTAAGATGAACGCTGGTGTGCGGAGAGAGCTGATCGAAGTTCTGACAATTCCCCCAACTCTATCCTCTTTTCTATCTGTGCTATGGAGTGTCAGAAGGAACTCTACGTCTGCCTTCAGAATTTCTAACTCTTACAAATTGCAGTCACACAGAGCCAGACTACTGGTTGGACAGCACAATGGTATTTCTCCACCTAGAGTGGGCAATTAGAAATCAGGAAAAAGATACTAACTGACCAGAGAGTGGGATGGGACTAATAACAAAAAATTTTCAAATATAATTTACAAGTTAATTATAAGATAATTAAAAGGCAAAAAAATCTGAATGTATACAAAGTACATCTTATCTACTATGTTGATACCAAGACTTTCTCTCTTCTCCCAGTGCCTCATTTATTATATTTGGGGGGCCTTCCTAGTGCCAAAGGCCCACTCAGCACCCAAACTGTGTTATCATGACTCTCCACTGTAGACAGAGATGGTGTCAACACTTCTAGGCTATGGTGTGTTTTAAATATGACTGACACTGAAATCAGTAGACTCCCAGCAATGCAGACAGCCTTCATAATGTGGGTGGGCCTCCAATCAGCCACAGGACGTAAGGAAAAAAGACCTAAGGTCCCCCACAGAGGAAGGAACTTTGCCCGCAGACTGCCTTTGGGTTCAAGGCTGCAACGTAAGGAAAAAAGACCTAAGGTCCCCCACGGAGGAAGAAACTTTGCCTGCAGACTGCCTTTGGGTTCAAGGCTGCAACATCAATTCCTTCTGAAATTGGTATCGTATATTTCAGACATGTTAGGTCCTCAATTGCATGAGTCTATTCCTTAAGATAACTCTCTCTCTGTCTTTGTCTCTCTCTGTATCTATCTATACTGACATAGACATACATACTGGATATGTATATATGCATGACAACACAGGAAATTTTTATTTTAGCAGTCACAAAGTATCCTGAAGTAAGAGACAAATTTATATCTATTTTGCTATTGGGGGAAGTATGTAGAACAGGAGTGAACTGCTTCCCAGGAAAGTGGATTCAAGAGTTTAGAAGCCAGATATACTTGATGTATTTTGACTAAAAAAAAAAAAACAAAAAAAAAACACATTATTCCCTCCATGAATCATTGTAATAGTCAAAAAATATAGTGTTATACAAAGGACACCAAATTTGGTATCAAAAAGACTTGAGGGTCTTTTCATATAGTTGATCAAATTATTTCACTTCTGAACCTAGCTCCTTAATCTATAAAATGCAGATAATAAAACTTACCTCATAGGACTTTTATGAAAATCAAATGAGATTTATATAAAGTAGATCTGACCCACAGATAATACTAAAGAAATTATAGCTTCTGCTCTCATTATCATCACCATTATTACATGTGTAATATTGATGATGACTTGAAAGATGTTTTTGTTTGTTTTTGAGACAAATTCTCAAGTTGTCACCCTGGGTAGAGTACCATGGTGTCACAGCTCACAGCAACCTCAAACTCTTGGGCTCAAAGGATTCTCTTGCCTCAGCCTCCCAAGTAGCTGAGACTATAGGCACCTGCTATCATGCCCGGCTATTTGTTGTTGTTATTGCAGCTGCCATTGTTGTTTAGCTGGCCTGGGCCAGGTTCCAAACTGTCTGCCTCAGTGTATGTGGCCGGGCCAGCACTCCACTCACCGAGCTATGGGTGACACCAACTTGTAAGTTTTTATATATCTAGTTGGAAATCATTACAATGCCTGTAGACGACTTGGCCCACTAAGCCCAATAAGTATCATTGTAATGGTATAGTTAGTCATACCGTGTGACAGTACAAGGTGTCCCAAAGGTTGCCCTCACATAGGGAAAATGGGAAATTGTAGCTATGTGCAGCTTTATTTACAAAATATTCATTATAAAATTTTACAAAGAGGCCGGGCGTTGTGGCGGGGGCCTGTGGTCCCAGCTACTTGGGAGGCGGAGGCAGGAGAATCGCTTGAGCCCAGGAGTTGGAGGTTGCTATGAGCTGGGATGCCATAGCACTCTACCCAGGGGGATAGCTTGAGACTCCGTCTCAAAAAAAAAAAATTTTTTTTACAAAGAGATGGCTGACATATAGAGAATATTTTGTAAATATATTGTAAAATTTTGTAAATGGCAAAGCAGAAATCCAAGCCTTCATCTGAGTCTAAAGCCCGCTTTGTCCCCCTTCTGTTCTACCACCGACTCTCAGAGTCAGTCATTAGCCCACACGTGGGGACCGTGTCTGCTTTAGTCCTACCAAGACTCCAGACACAGTATGGATGCACAATCCAGATTTTAAATGAAAGAGGAAAGGAAGTAAGGAAATAGTTCTTAGAGTTGCTTTCATCACAGCTCTGGCGGTGAACTGTGTGTTTCTCATACTTGCCTGAATGGTGAATGCAACGGGCTCTTCCCACACTCTCCCATTCACAACAAAGCCTCGGTTTGTCCTGTCTGTGGCCACAAAAGTAAAGCAGTCTGTCCGGGTGTCCCCTCCTAAGTGCTGATAGGCCACGTTCCCGCTGTCCACGTCCTGCTGAGTGAAGTTGTGCTGAAGCAGCACTGTCCCGCGCAGGTAGAGCTGGCCGTGCCTCGGGAGCTGTGCCAAGAGGAAGGTGAGGCTCTCCGCAGGCGTGTCGGGGTCACTCAGCTGCAGGACATCAGGGGAAAGCAGGCCAGCGGCCCCTTGGGCCAGTCTCAACCCCTGGTTCCTAGTCACCACGGGCAAGGCTCTGTCCACAGTCCGCAGTGTGATCTCAAACACCCCGGGCTTGGTCCGCAGTCCGTTGCTGACGATGAATCTGGCAAAGAGAGGCAAGGCAGCCTTCAGCATGGATTCTTGTGTCACCATCTACTGGAATGAAATGATAATACACACCTTTACTAAAGGATATGTCCTGTTGCGACTCAGATGAGACAATCAAGGGCACTTATTTCAGGAGAACATCCTTCTATCATTAAACCAGTCACTGGGTAACACATAAATTGACCATTCCACACCCATGAACAGTAATGGTAGGCCCAGGTGATGGAGGTGAAACTCTGCCAAAGATACTTTTTAGCCTTGTCAGCGGTGAGTGTATAGTTCCTTGAGCCAAAAAGGAATTGCCCATTCAATTAGACTCATGATATGAATTCAAAAAGCATACTACTTTTATTTATTTATAATTTTACAATTGTATTTTCTTTCTGGGAAGTGCAATAAACCTTTTTTTTTTTTTTTTTTAAAGAGTCATCCTTAGTAGAGTGCTGTCACATCATAGCTCACAGCAACTTCAAACTCTCGGGCTTAAGCAATTCTCTTACCTCAGCCTCCCAAGTAGCTGACTACAGGCACCGGCTACAATGCCCGGCTATTTAGCTGGCCCAGGCTGGGTTCAAACCCACCTGTCTCATTGTATGTGGCCAGTACCCTACCACTGAGCTACAGGCACTGAACCATAAACTTAACTTGTAAAATTGATAATTGAGAGGCCAATACAATAAAGTATTAAATAAGCTGAATGTGGCTAATTTCATTTTATTCATGTTTTCATAGTAAATTTTCTAAGGACAGACCACATTTCTCAGCCACGTAACATTACCTAACTTATCTCCCTTTTCCGGAGCTCATTTTTACTCTTCTATAAAATGAAAGGACGGATCAGATGATTGTTAAGTACCTCTAAAATGTTATATGAGGCTCTAATCTCTTATAGTTCACACATGCTTCTGTATTTGCTCCTTATAAAATATGTGGGGGTTACACTGGACCAGGATTATTCCCCTGCTTAAAAGAAAGGTTCAGAAACTCCATAAGAGATCATAAGGAAAGTAGTAGCTGGAGCTGGAACCAGAACCAGGTTTTTTGACTTTCCACCTTCTGCTCTTGCAGAGTTTTAAATAAATGATGCTTGAGTAATCCACCACAAAAGACTTAGGGCACCTAAGCACCACTGTAAAACTATAAAGACAATGCTGAAATCATACACACTGAAGACGAGAAAAACCTCTCTGCCGATCTTGGGTTTGTGATATCATCATGTCCTTTCTGATTATTAATACATTGGTCACTAAATCACATCTACCTGATACGGCCAATCTCTCACACTGATTTAAATGATCTTCAAAAATGTCATTACCTGGCTTGTCACCAGTAACACAGTGGTTATGGTGCCAGCCACATATACTGAAGCTGGGGGGATTGAACCCAGCCTGGGCCAGCTAAACAACAATGACAACTGCAACAAAAGACAAATAGCCAGGTGTTGTGGCAGGGGCCTGTAGTCCAAGCTACTCGGGAGACTGAGGCCAGAGAATCACTTAAGCCCAAGAGTTAGAGGTTGCTGAGCTGTGATGCCACAGCACTCTACCAAGGGCAATGTAGTGAGACTGTCTCAAAAAAAAAAAGTCATTGCCTAATCTTTAAGGAAAATTAAAAGTTTCATAAAATTATGCAAGAAAGATGCATTATTAAAACTCCAAAAAGTTAGGAAATCACTCTATCAAATGGGATTAACATGTTTACCGAATTCCAGAGAAGTGTACTAGAAATAATTGTAGAGTTTTGCCATTCATTTTTCTCCATTCACCACAGTTGCCAGAAACATTCATGGAGGATATGCTCTTATTCCACTGATGCAAAAATTGTGAAAAATGTTTGCACGAAATACAGGAATAAACTACATATATATCCTTTGGGGGTTCTTTGTTTTTACTAGAGAACGTATGGGGATTATATTGTGATTTTATTAATCTGGCAAATTTGACCAACAAGTTCTCTATCATTCACAATATTCTCCAAGGTTTCTTCAGTATTTGAGGGCTGATGCTTTACATCCTGACGGCCCCTGAAGCAGGTGGTGGGAGTGTGAGGACCAACCAGCCGGTCTGAGGCAGGGAACAGGGAGAATCGCGGCTGGGCAAAAAGGGAGGTGAGTTTACCTGACTGCACATTTTTCTTTGAAGGCTTAAGTTTTTGAGTTTTCCAATGATCTAATTAATAAAACCACCTACAAGGAAAATATGATGTGATGCAAAGATAAGGACATTTTTGTCCAAAAAGTTAAAATTGCTAAGTGAGACATAACAGAGCAAATGTTGATGTTTGCTATACCCAGAATGGAGCCTACTCTTCACAACATTGTTTTTACCATTGGAGTAGGATATTAAATTATCTTTAGAATTGTAACTGAGAAACATCACGTAGCTTTCTTTTGGTAATTCTAAACCTTTGGTAAATTAGATTCTAGGAAAATTGGGTAATTTCATTGCTGAAGCATGAAGTTTTTACAAAATTAGTTATTTGTAAAAAATAAAAAGCACCCCTAGAAAGTGTGTGTTCTGGGCGGCGCCTGTGGCTCAGTGAGTGGAATGCCGGCCCCTTATACCGAGGGTGGTGGGTTCAAACGTAGCCTCAGCCAAACTGCAACCAAAAAAAAAAAAAAAATAGCCAGGCGTTGTGGCAGGCACCTGTAGTCACAGCTACTCGGGAGGCTGAGGCAAGAGAATCGCTTAAGCCCAGGAGCTGAAGGTTGTGTGTTGTGTGATGCCAGGGCATTCTACCAAGAGCAACAAAGTGAGACTCTGTCTCCACAAAAAAAAAAAAAGAAAGAAAGAAAGAAAGTGTGTATTCTTCGGATCTTTTAATTTTGCCATTTTTGTAGTCAAAGGTCAAATGCGGTGCAAGTTTAGGCATAAAAATCAGGCTCCATCCCTCAGGCAAAGCCTTTCATGGAATTCTGTCCTCATTTTATTGTTCTCCTGTTGCTTTTTTATATTCCCCCCAGACCCTATCATCTGAGTCAAGGTAAAAGAAAAAGAAAGCTAGGTGCTTCCCAGGGCCTCCAAGCTCTCCTTTCTCCACATTACTCCTCCAGAAACGCGTTTCACACATCTCACCTTCCCATTTTACAAATAATGTCCCTCTCTGTTCCCTACCAGATCCCTGTATCAAACAGGCGCTTATGGAGAGTTTTTGATCAGCCATAGATAGTTGAGTACAAATGAAAGCCAGAGGTCATGTGTTTTCAGTATTAGCAGTAATACGGGGTTAGAATTTACTCTCCATTGAAAGTCTGCCAAATATCAGAGGAAGAAGAAGGAGAAGGAAAGGGAAGAAGGGGAGAGATGGATCGGGAGCAACAGGGTCGAAAGTGAGCTCCCACGAGTCCCAGTGGCTCCATCCCAGGCGGCCGTGTTTACTATCTGAGGCTGCCTTTCCTCTCTGGAGACTGCTTTCCAAAATGGCCTGCCAGAGGCCTCGACACTCAGTCTTAGGACAGCTGCATTTACTCTGTGAGGGCACTGAGGCTCTTCTGATCCAGGCGGCCCAACTCAGACTCCTCCCTGCCTGCTGCCTGGGATCTGACCATGTTGGAAATGGGCAGTCTGCCATCAGACAGATGGGCAGGAGGGCAAGCAGGCCAGAGACCACAGAGGAGTAAGAAATATGTTTACTGAGGCCACTGTTCCCAACGGGGACACCGAGGCAGCTGTCTGCACTGACCTAAAGCTAATAAGCCAGGAGTGAAAGGGATGCAGTTTTGAAACACGACTGGATCAAATGCATCCTTCCACTTTCACCAGTAACAACGCAAACCACTCACGGGCAGAAAAACACTGTCAGAGAGATACAGAGCGAGAGGTTATGGTCGGGTTCCTGGGCAAAATAAAGCCAGCAAGGCAAGGGAAGCAAGGACAGGGCTGTTCATGTCTGCAGAAGCGGACCCAGCGATCTTCCAAACGCTCCCCTCCCTCCAAAAATCCTCCAAAGACCTTGTCAAGGTTTGAAACCACGGTGCCAAGACGATGTTGGTATCCAGTCTGAGGTGAAGAAGCCGGTGGTAGCAGGTGGCCACTCCTTCCATGAGTCTGGTTTGTTCCATCTTCCTTACTACAACCTCCTGACCCAGGAGGCAGCCAAGATGACCACCGTTCTCATGAATTTGGGGGATGACTCTCCGATTTGTCTGGGGTGCCTGACTGGTCTGATTTCACCATTACCACAGTGCTTTCAAGCTTTCTGCATTTCCTGGCAATAAAATTGGCTGAAGAATCTGCCATCTGTCATGGCATTTAAAAGATAAAAATGGAATCATAAATAGCGCCAGCTCCTCAGGAAAAAAAAAAAAAAAGAAAAAAAGAAAGAAAAAAAAAAAAAGTCCAGCCGGCCTGTCAAAATGGAGGACATTAGCGTGTTCTTTCAGTACCCGGGTGCCAGCAGCTGAAGTCAGCTTGCTAATCAGTTGGTGTCATCTGTCCTAGAACATGCTGCCAAACCTTTCTTCCAGGCCGGCAGCACCAAACAATGCAGGAGAAATTTATGATTCACAAAATATTTTTGCAGAAGGTAAAATGTGACCATTAAACTCCCCTGTTTAATTAATGCTGCCATATCTTACATTAAAAAGGGGGGGGGAACCCTCTGCCCCAGGATTTATCTCTCCTCTCCAGCCAAATTCCTTGCCAAATTTAACAGCGAGCAACATAAATTTAGGCGATTAGATTGGTCGCATGTATTTAATTTTTTAAAAGCACTCTGATCACACTTGCATTAAAACCAGGCTTTCAGCTTTGGTTTAGCGCCACTTGACAAACACCACAGCCGTCCGTGACTGGGTTAGCGAAATGACAAGATTAAAATGCGGGTCTTGGGCAGATGCTCGGCTTCTCCATTATAAATATGCAAAACTGCTGGCAAATACCAGAGTGACACATCGAGGAGGTTCCTTTGCACAAATGCATCTTCGCCACAAATTTTTGGTACAACAAAGTGTAATGGAAAGAAATCTCCGCTGGAAATGAGCTCTTCGGCCCATATTCAGTGGCTTGTTGATGTCAGTTTCGGCGACTTGATTTGCTGCTTGGAAACTTGGTTTTGTTATGCAGAAAATGGGGATGACTACATTTCTCTCAAGGCAGTAGTTTAAGGCCTAAGGAAAATACAGAAAAGAGCCTGGTACCCTGTCTGGTGCATTGCGGATGTTTGAACAGTACGAGCTCTCCTGTATGTAAATGAAAGGATTGGACCCCGATCAATGCTCTTCAACCTTGGTTGTGTGTTTTCTCCCTACAGCCCTGTTTCCTAATCTCAAGCCACCGCCAGGATTTTTGACATATGCCTGTACTCCTCAAACTCATTATTTACTATTTCACTTTACATCAATTCACTTTTCTACTTAAATAAATGTACTTAAAAGAAAACTTTTTAACTGCTAAGACTGAAAATTTTAAATACCAAAAACTTAGTTACCATAAATACTAAAAGAAAAAAATAGAAGGAAGTAGTGTTTGTAACTCTAGCTGGATTTTGTTGCCCAGTGGCTTGATACCTGAGGCCTGTACTCTGTTATAAAGGGGAGACAGTAAGCGGGAACAGCTAGTAAAGACACATTAGCACCAATCTGCTAAGGAGCCTTTTTTTTTTTTTTGCTAAAAGAAAGCCTTGCTCAGAAACCCAGTGTGCAAAATAAACTAGAAAATGAAGTGTCAAAAAACAGAACAAAACTAAATTTGACCAGTACATTGTTCTGAAGGCCCCAGAACCCCACCAGTTTGGCTCTTCATTTTCTGTCACTGGGCAGCCCTGGGAGGGCTTCCATAAATCCTAACGTCTCCTTGGAACATACTCGGAACAACGGATAAACCAGACCAGTGATTGCTAGTCCTGACTACATCAGAACTGCCAGGAGAACTTTTAAAAATAACCTCTAGGGCGGCACCTGTGGCTCAAAGGAGTAGGGTGCCGGCCCCATATAACAGAGGTGGTGGGTTCAAACCGGCCCCAGCCAAAAACTGCAAAAAAAAAAAAAAAAAAAAAATACACTCTGGGCCTGAGACAGGACTTTACCAAAGTTGCTTCTCCAGGGCAAAGCCCAAGAATTAGTATTTTGTAATTCTCCAGGTAATTCTCTGAGGATCTAGAAATATAGGAAATCCTGAGATAAATGATCATCCAATATGACTCCATCCAATATCATCCTCTAAAATGTCATCCAATATGACTTTCTCTGATGCAAATTAGAAAATGTATATAGTATCACCAATCTTCACCTGTGGAGATTTTGGTTTTTGTTCTCCTCATCTAATTAATACCTAACCTCATTTCTCAACATCTTTTACACAGTCATTCTCTGGCTTCTCCAGCAAGGTCACTGGTTTCTCCAATAGAGTCATTAGTGTCTTCAGCAGACTGTCCTGCGGGCATTGACTGAGGGAAGTAGGAATGGAGAGAAGTAAGTTCCAGAAACAAGTGTAGAATTAAAAGCCCTGGATCTGATGTACGGGTATTAAGCCAAGAACCACCAGCCTTCATTAGCAAACAGGAAAAGAAGAACGATCATTGCTCTTCTCTGTAACTTCTTTCCTGCTTCAGGATCATGCTTGGTATTAATAAAGATCCACGTAAGAAGGAGGCCAAGGGCAGAACATAATGAATAATGACAATAATAACAGTAACAATGTTATTGACTTCACAGGTAACACTGATCTAGTTCTTTCTATGTGCCAGGTATTTTAAGAACTTTACAGACATAAGCTCTTTCAAAGCTCCCAGCGACCCTATGAGACCTCATTTCATTTCACATAAGAGGAAACAGGCATGGGAGGTTGTATAACTTGATGAAGGCCACCGATTTGTGAGTAATTGCCTTAACAAATATCCCATACTACTTATCTAACAAAGAACCAACTTGAAAAGGAATCTCTGCTCTTAATGTTTTAATGAATGCCTAGCTACACTCAAGCGCTGGATGGGTAAAGATACTGATCAATGAAATTATGATGTGCTTGTTGTGGAACATTTATCTAGAGAAAAAAAAGAAAGTATCCATTTTACCTTTCCTGGTTTAACAGTTGAACTATTCAAACCACCTTGCAGAAAACATTTTAAATGCTAAAAAGGCAAAAGGAATCATCTTTGCTGATTTTTAAACAGTGTTCATCATAGCAGACATACTGATTTAGATAGGTAAACCATATGAGACAGGATCATGGTAGGTATTTGGACCTGGGTGTATGGGTAATACTGGATGGTTTATGGGAACCTGTTGAATAATACAGGTGTGTGCTCCTTTTGTGTCATTTTACAGCATCCTTTAGAAGCTTGTATTGTGACCTGGTGAACATTGTACCCCAGGGGCCAAAAGCTTGAGTGTAGGGCAGACAAGTCAATGCTCTTAGGGCCTTCTTAAATGGTAAAATTCAAAATTGAATTAGTACCAGGGCTCCCTCAAAATCTCGTCATTCCCTGGTCCTCATCTTTGGTCCCGGGACCTGTATTTAGGGCCTTGAGCTTGGGCAGCGTTGAGGACTGCTGGATTACAGATCTTCCGGGGTTGCTCTCGCATTATGTGACTTGAAACCCATTTCCATATTTTACACGAATGTGGACTGTCATTAATGTTGTATCTATGCCTTTCCTCCAGGCTGTCATTCATTCCAGTGATTTATTTGATACAGAATCTTTGAACAGGTGCACAGCCCCCAATTAGAACATTGTTTCTGTGGGGAAATATGATCCAGTCTATGACAACATGATTTATGACATAGTTGCTAGAACACATTGTGTCAAAGGCAGTGTCTGTTTATGCCAAATGTTTACTAATAAATGCCTTTTCCTCAGATAGACAGACATACCCCAAAGAGGGAAATTACTTGTTTACGTCTCTCTTTAGCTGGGGCCCTCGGCTCTTCACATTTTCCCTCATCGAAAAGCTTGTATTTGGGTCGCTTATTGCATTTATTTTTTAATAACAGGCCCTAATGTCTAGACTCACTGCAACTTTTCATTGTGCACCTTCTAGGCAGTATAAGAAAAGCATGGCTATCTCAGAACTGGAAAAGGATAGGATTCCATTTACTTTCTTTCCTTTCCTTTTCTAAAAAAAATTAAATTTATTGTAATATAAAATTTATATTTAAGGTATACAACATGATGTTATAGGATATATATATATATGTGTGTGTGTGTGTACAGTAAAATAATTACGATAGTGTAACACATTAACATAGCTCCTTCTCTCTCTCTTTTTCTTTCTTTCTTTCTTTTTTTTTGGGGGGGGAGACATGGTCTCACCCTTTAACCCTAGCTAGAGTGCAGTAGCACCATCATAGCTCATAGGAACCTTAAACTCCTGGGCTTACACAACCCTCCTGCTTTAGCCTCCCAAGTAGCTGAGAATAAAGGCGCTTTACTATGCCCTGCTAAATAGGGGTGTCTATTTTTTGTAGAGATCAGTCTCATCCTTGCTCAGGCTAGCCGTGAACTCCTGAGCTCAAGTGACCTTCCCACCTTAACCTCCCAGAGTGCTAGGATTATAAGCATGAACCACCATGCCCAGCCTTTTTTCTTCCTAAGTACTAATCTAAGGAGTGGGGTCAGCACAGTTTCCATGGAGCTCACCTGAACATGTCACTGGGGACAGCTGCCTTGCTCTTAGGAACATAGCAAACTGTCTGCCCAGCGATGTCCATCTGGCTGAAACTTGTGACGGGGACTCCAGGGTAGCGCACGTATTCCACCTGTCCGTATCGTGGGGGGGAGGTGATGACATAGAGCAGCTCCTCGGGCTTGTCTGTTCCATCCACAGCCAGGAGAGTGGTGGTTGTCAAGAAACCTCTGTCGCCTTTAAATACCACAAGTGGTTTTGTGAAGATGACAATGTCACCTGTGGCAGAAGAGGTGGTAGTTACGGACCACATTAAAAAAATACATAATGTCCCCAGCAAAGGTAGAAGACAAAGGTCAAACTAGGCAAAACCAGAAACTAACATGACATAGCAAGGTTTACAGAACTATCACATCATTAATAAAAGAATTAGGCCAAAGACATTAGCAGATATTTCATAGCAGGGGAAACATATGTGGCCAATAAGGATATAAAAAATGTTCAATCTCATTAACAACTGTGGAAACATAGGCAAGACTATAATAAGTTACTGTCTCATAACTCTTTGATTTGCAAAGAGGTGCAAGTCTGACCATTCTAGGTGTTGAAGAGGAACCAGAACAAGAGAATCTTGCATAGAGTCTGGAAGGAGTGTAAGCTGGTGCACAATTTGGTATTATTTTGTAATGCTTTGGATATTCACATATGCCCTGAGCGAGCCAGTGAGTCTATCTCAGCTGTGTATGTGACAAAAAAATGCTTGCATTTGTGCCCCAGAAAACACATAGCAGAGTGGTCCTCGCAGCACTGCTTATAATTGAAACCGCTGGAGACCTTTTCAAAAGGTGAATGTATGAAGAAACCGTCTAATTCATACAGTGGATTTCATACAGCAGCAAAATGAATGAACTACAGCTACATGCAAAACACACAGGTAGTTTATTAACCTTTATTAGTTATGCAAGCAAAGAAATAATACAAAATTTAAGATGGTGGTTTTCTCTGAAGGATGAGAAGAGAATGTAGGAAGATGTCTATTACTGCTAATATTCTAATCTTAAATTTTGTGATGATTGCACAGGTGTTCATCATATATTTTTAAAAGAATGTATGTTAGGCCAGGCACAATGGCTCATGCCTGTAATCCCAGCACTCGGGGAGGCCAAGGTGGTGGATTGGTGGATTGCCTGAGCTCACCTATTTAACACCAGCCTGAGCTACAGCAAGACCCTGTCTCTAAAAAAAAAAAAAACAGCCAGGTGTTCTGGCGGGCATCTGTAGTCCCAGCTACTCAGGTGGCTGAGGCAAGAGAATCGCTTGAGCCTGAGAGTTGGAGGGTTGCTGTGACCTACAATGCCATGGCACTCCACAAATGGTGACAAAGTGAAACTCTGTCTCAAAAAAATAGGCTTTCAAAATCATTTTGGAAAATGATCATGTGGCAATTGTGGCAGAGTCTGGTGAGGCACACTGGTCAGCCTGTTTTCTTTTCTTCCTGGAGCCCAGCCAGCTTCCCTTAATGTGGCATATGACCATGACGCAGCCACTGGAATGTGTACCAAAACCAGTCACCACCTTCAAGGCTAGTCCATGAAATCCTTTCATTTTCCTCCACATCTCACTTCCTAAGTGACCTCAGAGCTATGGATGAGGGAGTTTCTAAATATAAGAGTTTCTCAATGACTGTGTGGAACAGAGCTCTCCTACATCACTGTGAAATGACACTGTGCTAAGCCACTGTGAAGACAGCCTACCCTAAAATGTTAGTTGTCTGCTCTCCTATATTACTTTTATTACATTTTGCCTGGCTATATACTTATGATGAACATATTTTTTTTTGAAGAGAGGAATAAATGAGTACAGTAACTATACTGTATATACCTATTTTATCTTAAAGTCACTTATTGGACATCATTAAGGAACACAGTTTACAACCAGGAAATGAGCAAATAAAATACATTATTATATAGCAGAAATTTTTAAAGAAATTTTAAGATAATTTTAATTCTACCATATTTGCAATTTGATTTTTTAAAAATTGAACTTAGGCACCTAATTTAGCTCTGAGCTTCCTGGCAGCCAAGATAAAAATGGAAAGCCTTCAGTAAGTCAAGCATGTACTGAGGATCTAAGACACTAGGTTCAGGACTACCTAGTGTCTGGGCTACATAGGTGAATGAGCTTTGATATTTGCTTACCCTCATTACATAAGCTATAAACAGAATTATGGTGTGCTTATGACAGTTGGGCATCTAGGGCTTAAATTCTCCCTTGATGAACTTTGTTTTTTAAAACTTTCCCCCACCCACCATTTAAAAACTACAAAATTGTATTATACAAATAATTCTGTTTGATTAATTCAGAGAAGTTTGTTATTTCATAGGTTTTTCCTTTATCCCTAAAAAGTGTACATCAGCATCTTCAAAAGTGAAAAGAGCAACAACATCCAGCCTTTTCAATGACAATGTTTCTTTTTGTTATTTTAACATTTTAAAATGTATTTATTTTATTTTTAAAAATTATACTAGACATAGTTTTCTTTTGAAACTCCGTTTTTAAGCAATAGAGCACTTCTTAAAGATAGAACCAGAGTTACTATATCAATTTGGTAAAATTTTACTGAAAGCAAAAAATTCCTAACAGTTATCATAGACTGTGCAGCCATTTTTTAAAGCAAGGCTGGATTTCCAATATGCTTTCTGAAATACTGAAAATAATAAATGCATTGACTACTCTTATGATCTACATAGATCTCAGGTAAAAGAGTTAAGGAGCCAAATGATCTGAACTTAAATGATAGAATTTCAGGGATGAAGGATTGAAGGATGGAAGGAAGAAAGGAAAGAAGAGAGAGAGAGGGAGGCAGAAAGAAACACACACTAAGTACTTATTCCAGCTCGCTTCTGTTACAAAAACTGATCCCAGTAAACCTTGGTAGACACACCTTTACCTTTTCCCATGTCCTTGACGGTGATGTGACAGTCAAAAGCAGGTGACCTGTTGTCGCCATCCCAAAGGTAGAAGGTGAAGCTATCCCAATTCGGGGACTCCATTGTCCTGGTATGTGTGTACCTCAGCAAGTTCAGATCCACCTCCTCCTGACTGCATTTCATGCCAGCGTAGAGAGGGACCCAGTCCCTCCCTATCTGAAAGGTGCCAGAATTAGCAGTTGCCCATGACATTTTTCCCCCAAGCTGTGTTAGCAGACATTTTCCATATCCCCGGAAATTCTCCATTAGAAATGACATTTCAGAAAAATCTCAGACTACTTATAGCCATTTTACATTATTTTTTCTTTTCAAAGAAATATACTAAAAGAATTTAAGTTCTTGGGACAAAAACAGATTCAACCAAAGTCATGCGGAAATACAGCAACATTTCTATTTTCAAGGTATTTATCCTGAGCAATCATAGCTGATTAAATATTCCAATTAATGAGAGCAGGTGGGTAATTGAGCTGCTGGAATGAGTTCTTTAGAAATTAAATCTGTTTCCTTTAGAGTAGCCTTTTTTTTTTTTTAAGTTCGTATCATTGGACAACTAATCAAACTTATTTTTTTCAAAGTGATTTGTTACGGGGCTTATCTGATGTAGATAAAACAAAAATAAAATGGAGGCTTTTACTCTTCAATACCTTTTAGAGCCTTACTAAAGCCCAAAGAAAATGATCGCGATTGCTATCACTCTCTGCAAGTCAGGAAAACATACGAACTGCAAATATCATATATTATTTTTATCAGCATCTTCTAAAAGTAAGCCAAGCTCACAAAGCTTAGTACAGAAATTGTGGCATTTTAAATTTTAAAAGGTTCTTAAACTGAGAGGGCTGGCTAACTACCGATAGTATTAGAAAAAGTAATAATTGTGTATCTTATTAATAATCCTATTATTGTTCTCTTAAGGTATTTCCCTAGAAATAGCTCATGAAAAGTCATTCGACATAATTCAAGGAAAACGACACCTTAAATTTGCTACATAATACATGTACATATTATCTTGCTCTTTTCTCGCCTGGTTTAAGAGATAAAAACATCAATTTCAATCATTTTCTTTTAATTTCCCCTGGTCCATTGTTCCATGGACTCCCAGTTCGTGGTAAAAGAGCTTGTTCTTTTCTCTCCCCATGCGTTACCCTGTACGTCTTGCTACTTGATAAAGTTTCTTTCTTGTTAATGTTTTTGCCCATCTGATGTTTGTGGACTTAGTTCCGCCTCAGTGCCTACTTGATAAAAGTTAATTATATCATAATAATTAAGCTCAGTGTTTGTTTCTGTCATGAGGTCTAGTTGCAAATAAAATTTTCAAAACCGATTCACTTCCAGGTTTCCAACTGGACACCCAGCAAGTCTATTTAACTTTTTCCTTTCATAATCCTGTCTGAAAAAGTAAATACAGAAGAAGATAGACATCTTTTGCTGTCTCTCATCTCCATGTAATTCTAATGCATCATTTGCATCGCTACGTATGAGTTTGACATGATGGAATCTCTGGGAGACGCAGAAAGAGAAAGAAAAGAAGATTCAGACTCAAGGAGAGGAAAACTAAGAAAAGTCAACCAGAAAACAACAACGTTTGGGGCAGTCGAGGAGGTCAGGAGCCCGGGTCTCAGAAAGACTCGGGGAACTGCTAGGGAGCTGGGAGAGAACTGTGCGGAGCCATGCTGGGAACCTGGACCCATCTGGACTTTCACATATCCAAACAGTCCAGTTCCCAAGCTACCCAAATGTGTGAGCTCTCGCTGCATTTCTGCTTCATTACTCTTTGAAATGAAATAAGGACACAGCTGTACCTCAATTTAAACCAGTGATTGCTCTTCATTCTGATTCTCTATGGTGCCTACAGTCTACGACAATCAAGCTGTTCCACATAGAATGAGTCCTTGCTGCTTTTCTAAGACTGCGCCGACTACACTGATTAATGTTAAGCATTCTGTCAAATTCGGGATGGTTGGTGGTCGTGGTTGCTAGTCTTAATCCACCATTCAAACAGACATTTTGACTCATTTCTCACTGGACCTTCCCAAGTGACTGATCTATAACTCAGGTCAGGCTAATCCCTAGGTGTGATGCACACAGTCTAAATCTGACCAAAATTTTGCTATTCCAGGACTAACACGAAACAAGAAGGTATTATCCGACCACACAACGAGCTATTGGAAGAGTTAGTAGTAGAGTCCAGCTGACCATACCCCTAATGTCCTTTAATATTTTCATGCTTATTTGCTTTCCAGTAAAGCATATAATTTCTAGAATATACACAAATCCAAGAATATTATTTTATTGTGTCATACAGTTTATTGGATTCAAATACGGAAGCTGTTAAAATCTGACAGATGTTATTAGGGTGGAATGACACCCCACATGAAGTCTTCTCCCGTGTTGACTTTAGTTCAGAGCGTTACCCATCCAAGCGTTACCCATCCAAGCCTTAGCATGAGGGCTCTGGTGCACCCAGGGGAAGCAGGACTGCAGATTAAAGGCCCCAGACCTTCAGCACTGAAGGCCATCTCAGATAGATTGCAGAAGAATTTGGTATATTATTTGCTGAGTAAGCTGTCTCCATGGAGAAGAGATAAGGATTGTCCCTGCTCAGGAAGGAAGATGAGATTTGGGAGGGAAACGAAAAAGCTGTTCCCCGCAGCAGATCACTGAGAAGGCAGGAGGGAGTGATTCTCAGATAGTGTCTTAACAGGAACCATTACAGGAAGAAGGAGCTTGAGGCAGCCCCTCTAAACTTCCTTAGGCCTGGCTATCATGAAAGAATAATTAAGTTGTTCATGTCCCTGAGAATGGTCTGGAACTTAGCTGAGAGAAAGAGATAAAGAAATTGTAGAACTGAAGAAGTTTTATGATTGAGATGATAGATGCTAATGATGAAAGGGACATGGATCCTAAGTCAAAATTCTGGCAAAAACAAAGGCATCTCAAAGATGCTGGATTCTACTCAGAAACCAGACACCTTTTTTTTTTCCTCTCTCAGAATTTAAGAACAGCCCTAGTGGGAAGCAGGCAATGAAGAAGCTTGATATTGGTTGAATTTACCCCGGTTGATTAAGAATATTCAGAACAGCATGAGTTCACCCTAGGGCAGGAAAATTAAAGTTTCTACTTCTGGTTAAAATATGGTTGCTACAGAATAAATTCAATTCTAGAAATGTATATACTAAGAAAATTTATTACGTGAACTTTTGGAAAAATAAAAGTTAAAAGGCCACTCACCTTAAGCTGAAGTTGCCCGTGTTGAGGAAGGCTTTCAAATAAATAATAAATCTTCTCCCTGGGCGAGTCTTCATCTCGGGCTGAGAGAACAGCACTAGAAATAATACGAGTTTCCCCCCTATTCATTGTAATTTCAGCCTTCCTGTAAAAAGGAAAATGCCTGGGTTTTAGAAGGTACTACTTTATCAGGGCACTCCTAGCGACTATTATACTTCTCAACCTCCAATAATTATGGAATGCTCTTCAGTATCCTAAGTACTGGAGGTGATTACTCAGATTACTATTACACATGAAATAGTCTCACCTGCTTTGCAAATCTGAAAAGACAATGCATCAGCACTATTGAGTGTGGTATGAGGTAACCAGATACTTTCAATTATTATAGGTCTATTAGTTATAATTTATTTTATAAAATGATTTGATTTCCAATATTCCATTTGACACTCACAACACAGCTTTATGACGTAAAGGAGCCAGTTATTTTGTTTATTTATTTTTTTGAGACAGAGTCACCCTACGTCACCTTTGGTAGAGTGCCATTGTGTCACAGCTCACAGCAACCTCAAACTCTTGGGCTGAAGTGATTCTCTTCCTTAGTCTTCCAAGTAGCGGGAACTATAGGCACCCACCGCAATGCCTGGCTATTTTTTTTTGTTGCAGTTGCCATTGTTGTTTAGCAGACCCAGACCAGGCTTGAACCCACCACCCTCGGTGTATGTGGTCAGCACCCTACTCACTGAGCTGCGGGCACTGAGCCAAATGAGCCCGTTATAATCGTTCTATTTTTACAGACAGAAACCTACTTGAAGAGATCCAGTGACTCATCTACAGGTGTTTCAGTACTCTTTGTCATACACTATTCTGAGTTGGGTGATCTTTAGGTGGCCTTCTAATCACTTCTCTCCCAGGTAACATCTGGCAACAGATGTTCTCTTTATAGATTCATCTTTTCCCAGTGCTGCACCTGCCCACCTTGCTGCTGGTCTCTGAACAGTGGGCGGGGCAGAGAGCTGCTGCTGCCTTGACCATGGTTGCCACCGCTGAGGGTTCTGTGTCCTCTCCAGGGCTGCTACTCTCTCAGCCTAGGTGGCATTTCCTCTGGCCTTACCAAATGGGGGAGGGATCTCCTTCAACCAGCATTTACGGCTCTCAGGTACAGTCTGGTCATCACACGTGGCTTAACTCTGGCCAACTTTACAGTTTTCTTTCTAAGAAAAATTGGAATAACTGAATTCCTTGGGATTCAGGTAAAGGACATCTGTTCCCATAGGCCACAGCAGGAGAAATGGCAGATAGGGAAGGGACTTGTTTCAGGCTCTTTTCTACGGCGTGGAGGAGGCTTTAAAAGGTTGGATGTTTTCAGGAAGTTGTTCACTTCCTGATAAAAACCAGGCTGTCTACAAGACATCTCTGGCTGCAGCACCAGTGAATAAAGAGGGAAAGTCTTAAGGTCTATCTTACAGGGGTACAAGTGAAACTCTCCAAGAGTAGAATCAGAACGTTTTAAAACAGTAACTGAGAAAATGACATGAAGGCTGTGTTGATCAGTTTGATGGAAGTATTTCAGATTGCATGTGAAAACCCCACACTGTACCCCAGAAGTGCATTAATGTACATAGTTACCATTCAATAAAAAAAA
>CAUYQV010054869.1:0-26842 GCA_963574575.1 Galagoides demidoff
GCCGGGGGCTCTTCCGATCTGGGCCTGGGCTGAGGAGTGGGAGGTGAGGTTGGTGAGTGGACAGGCAAAGAGGGGCCCGGGCTGCGGAGTGGGGGAGAGGAGATGGAGAGAGGAAAGGAAAAGAGGGGGCAGGGCTGAGGAGTGGGGGGAGAGGATGGAGAGAGGAAAGGAAAAGAGGGAGCAGGGCTGAGGAGTTGGGGGAGAGGAGATGGAGAGAGGAAAGGAAAAGAGGGAGCAGGGCTGAGGAGTGGGGGAGAGGATGGAGAGAGGAAAGGAAAAGAGAGGCCAGGGCTGAAGTGTGGGGGAAGAGGATGAAGAGTTTTTGTGAAAAGGGAAGAAGGAGGGAGAGAAGCAAGTGGAAATTATTATCTGATGAGCTCTGAAAAGTCAGCGCCTATATTAGTTTGATACACAGTTACTGAGCATCTCTTATATGCCAGGGGTCAGTTAGACCCCGTGGAAAGCGCTGGGTCAGACAGTTGTTTTGTCTTATGGAGCATATACCTGGGGTACCAAACTTCACACACATAGGGAAAATGGGAAATTGTAATCAAATGTGCCTTTACTTACAAAATATTCATTACAAAATTCTACAAAATATTCTCTACCTCCTGGTCACCTCTTTCTACGGGCATACGGAATCTTCTCTCCCATTCATGGCAAACATTTTCCAAGGTATCTGTTATAATTTTCCTGTGTATGTTGACTTTGGGGGCACCCTTGTAGATTGGGGAAAGAACAAAATTTATTAAATTAAAAATATTAAGTTGCAGATAAATTCATAGTTCACTCCATTGTTACATTATTCCTCTCATTTCTGTGAATTCTATCCATAAATTGAAGTAACAATTATAGAAAAACTACTCTATTCCTGAGCAAAACCTGATGAGTGTGGCACTGGACTGTGCCACACGTGGTTGAACCATTGTTTTTGCTAATTCTCTGCCTTTTTCACCGGAGCGTTTGATCAGATCCAAATGGGAGCCATCTCTCAAATGAATATCAACCTTATTGGTTCTCACTGTGGCGTATCCACAGGTGAAGATGGGCCATCTGGAGGATCTAGCCATGTTCGAAAGCATTCCCAATTGCACTATTTTCTATCCAAGTGATGCTGTTTATCTAGCTCCTAACACCAAGAGAATGTCCTTCATTCTAACCAGCCAACCGGAAACTGAAGTTATTTATCTGCCGCAAGAAAAGTTTGAGATTGGACAGGCCAAAGTGGTCCATCACAGTGATAATGACAAAGTCACAGTTACTGGAGCTGGAATTACTCTACATGAAGCTTTAGCAGCTGCTAACAATCTTTCTCAACAAGATATTGCTATCCATGTCATTGACCCATTTACTATTAACCCCCTGGATGCTGCTACCATTATCTCCAGTGCAAAAGCGACAGGTGGTCAGGTTATCACAGTGTAGGATCACCACAGAGAAGGCGGCTTTGGAGAGGCTGTATGTGCAGCTGTCTCCAGGGAGCCTGACACCCCTGTTCATCAGCTGGCAGTGCCAGGCAGGCCTCCAAGTGGGAAGTCTGGTGAATTGCTGCATATGTTTGGAATCAGTGCTGGACACATCATATCAGCTGTAAGATATACTTTAATGAACTAAAATAAGTTCATTTCTTTAAAAATCAAGCCTGTTGAATTTGGTCTTAAAGTACTGATATATTTATCTTAACTACCTGCTTGTTACAAAATTATTATTTTATATTTGCAAGGTTATGGGGTTTTGTTTAAAGCAAAGTCATTCAACACCTTTCTTCATTCTTAATTCAGAAATTCAGATTTACGTCTCTGTTAATCTGTGACTGTGTACACAAATGTCACTTGATCATAAAAGTGGGTTGTTATATTTTAAGTAACATAGTAGGAAATAAAACAACCAACTAATCAATACAAAGGTTTCTGATGAGGTTACAAATAATTGGCCTGGGCATCAATGTAGAGGTAATTTATCATTAAATGAGCGTCATTTACTTCTAAGTTAAGAAAATTTAAATTGTAGTTCAATATCCCAGGTTTTGAAGCAAATTTGAGTTTTCATATAAAGTCTTTCTGTATCTGCAGTTTTCCAGATAATATTTGATTGCAGTTGCCTTGAAATTTCCTCCTGAGTTTCTTTTCATCTCCTTTGTACAGTTTAGAAGCTGCAGAGTGGTTTTGAAAGCCCTTATAATGTACCCCACTGCTTGTGGTAACTCTTAAGTGAAAGTGGAAATTCTTCTGGTCTACATACTACACAGATTGAGAAAGGTTTAATTTCTCCGGTGGCCAAACCAGATTGCTTAACTGATTATATTCATCTACTATGGATACTAATGTTAGGATAATAAAGTATTTTGAAACCAAAAAAGGTGTCACCTGTGGCTCAGTGAGTAGGGTGCCGGCCCCATATACTGAAAGTGGCGGGTTCGAACCTGGCCCCAGCCAAACCGCAACAAAAAATAGCAAGGAATTGTGATGGGCACCTGTAGTCCCAGCTACTGTTTGGTGCTGCATATGGGCAACTGTAGTCCCAACTACTCGAGAGGCTGAGACAAGAGAATCTCCAAAGTCCAAGAGCTGGAGGTTGCTGTGAGCTGTGATGCCACAGCACTCTACCGAGGGCAACAAAGTGAGACTCTGTCTCTAAATACAAACAAACAAAAATATCTACTCTAGACTTTTTTTGTTTTTTTGAGAGAGAGAGGATCTTGCACTGTTGCCCAGACTGGAGTGCAGTGGTGTATTCATAGCTGACTGTAGCCTCCAATTCCTAGGCTGAAGTGATCCTCCTACCTCAGCCTCCCAAAGTGCTAGGATTCCAGGCATAAGCCACTGCATTTGACCCCCCTATTCCACTGTCTCAAAAAATATTTCCAATTTAACTGTATTTGTACTGTTGCTTTCTTAATTAGGGAAACAAATGCTTTTGTATTACCTCATGTCTATGAGAGTTGAAAAATTGGTATTTATTCATTTCCATGTAGCCAACTTCATCAGCCTATTTGCAAAAATTGTCATGAAAAATGTGCAGGGAAAAAACCCAGAGTCAGGAATGGATTTTATTTTAAATCAGTAATTGGTATAGACACAGACAAAAATGATCTGAAATTAAATACGGAATGTTGGATTTAGCATTAAGTGCATACACACACACACACAAAAGGCTTTTAAGTCCATAACAAAGGTAAACTTGTGGTCAGTGATGCTAAAACATTTCTAAAGTTTCCAGATTGGTTCCTTGCCTTTGGTATCAAAAAGGTTAATCAGCTTTGTGTACCTACAACTTCCCTTTAATTTACCAAACTATAGAAATGGTAGCCAGAATATTTAACAACCAGGATGGCATGGACCCAGACACTGCCTCTATACCTTAAAATGTATTTTTTCACATCCTGGCTGAATAAATATCCACCCTAATTATGGGAAAGCAACTATGTACATAATTAACATGGAATGAAGTTTCTCCCTTCTGCCGCATGAAAAATCGAGCTTCTCCTTTGGAGGAAAGAGTTTGACCAGTTTCCTCCTCCCTAGCACAGCTGACATGGAAAAGGGGAGAGAGCATTCCTCCCAGACACAGCCTCTGCCTTTGGAGAACTTCTCAGCATTTCTAAAGTCACTTGTTGGTGTCTTGGCCATTGACACTGTGTTGAGAAGATGTAGAGGATGCAGTTTGAAAGGCGTGTCAATCTGTGTGGTGCATGTGGAAACATCAGTAGTCCTGCTGTGAGACTCAGACCAGGAGGTGCGCGTGAAGCTTCCCGACCGCTGCCTTCCCCAGAGAGAGGAGCTAAGTCTGCGTCTTAGACCCCGCGAGTCCTCCAGGAGGCAGGGCTGCTTTCAGGGGCTCTGCTGCTTAGTAGTCCCCTGTCCATCGCTGACAGTGAAGAGCAGTATGGCAGCATGGCCCTGAGAACGGCAGAGTGAGCAGGCCAGTTATGAGGGTTTGGGTCACTGCATAGGTAAGCCACGTGCTAGTGAGAATTCTACATGGGTAGCAGAGAAGGGGCATGTTGGGTATTAGTTGAGCTGCAGTAGTGAGAATTATACTTCTTCCCACTAACTTTCTTCTTATAAATTTCTCTAGGAAAAAAGACCAACCAGAAAGAAGCAATTCCCAGGTGATGTGAATGTTTTATATGAAGTGAATGGATCCTAGCAGTGCAAGGGATGTCCTGTGGTGTCCTGTCCACGTACCCCCTTCAGCCACCATAAGTATGACTGATGATGGCTCAATTCTCTCCCTCCTGGAGAACTGCCCTCAGGTGAAAGGAACTTCTTCTCCAAGGGATCCTCACTCCCCGGGAGCAGCCCACACCCAGTGACTGGAAAATGTGGGGGTGCACAAATCACGCCCTTTTACCTTAATTTGGGTAATACAGAAAGATCATCCCAACTCCTAAGTTCCCTAATGCGTTAGCTGAGGTGTTTTTGCAGTTTCATTACTGTTTGGCTCTTTCCCCCCCAATCCTGCTTTCTTTCTTTCTTTCCTTCTTTTTTTTTTTTTTTTTTGAGATAGAATCTCAATATCTCACCCTGGGTAGAGTGCTGTGGTGTCACAGCTCACAGCAACCTCAAACTCTTGGACTTAAGCAATTCTCTTGCCTCAGCCTCCCAAGTAGCTGGGACTACAGTCACCTGCCACACACCTGCGCCTGGCTATCTTTTTGTTGTAGTTGTCATTGTTGTTTGGCAGGCCTGGGCTGGATTTGAACCTGCCAGCCTTGGTGTATGTGGCTGGCGCCCGAGCTGCTGAACTCCACAATTTTAATTTCTGAGACCATCCCACAATACACATCCTGTATGTGTCTCTGTTTCTGTATCTTTTACCTGGGAAACATGACATAAGAGAGTTTCCCATTAACTATTACAAACATATGTAAAAATGTATGTTTGTGACACATTTCATCAAAAATATGCTACAAATATTATCTGCTTGCATTTATTTCAACTAATTTGGCAAACTTCAGTAAGACAAATGCAAAGATTTAGCAACCAAATATTTGGTAATTAGATTTCAGTCACCACAGACATTCTAGGCACGCTTTTTTGTGGCTTTATTTTTAAGTAGTTAACGCATGTTCAGCCAAATAAAACAAACTGCTTTAGTTCTTTTTATAACATTTGAGGTTAATGACATAAATGCTAGTGGTGATAACCTTTTGCTTTTCTATATTCTGAATTTTTTAAAGCTAAGATTTGTAACCATGAAACACATTTTTAAGCCTAAGGCTTATTATTTTCAACCTCGTGTAGCTTGGATGGATTTGTCTAATATGACAAGTTTCAGAATTCATTAAAAATTACTTTGTTGGAATTTTGTTTTTCTATTGGGAGGCTCTACATTAGACGTCTCTAAGGTAAACATACTGATGTTAAAGGGGACTGAGAAATAATCAATGAGAAAGAAAAATTATAAAGGCTGTTTGGCATTTTTATAACAGCTTTGAGATGTCGTTCACAAACCATACAGTTTATCCATGACAATGTACCCATCAATGGTTTTTAGTATATTCCAGACTCGTGTAACCATGGCCACTATCTAACCATTCGTGTTGTTGCATGGATCAATATTTCATTCTTTTCATTGCCAAATAGTATTTCATTGTGCGGCTAAACACATTGTTTTCCCTTTTTAGTGCAGCACAGTGTTGCTGTGAACGTTGTGTATGACTTGGTGTGGACATCTGTTTTCATTTCCCAGGAGAATATACCTAGGTGTGAAGTTGCTGGGTCCTATGTTATTTCCATGTTAACCTTTGGAGGAACTGCCAAATCATTTCCAAGGTGGCTCCACAATTTACATTTTCACCAGCAGTGCATAAACATGCCAATGTCTTCACACCCCTCCCGATACTTGTTACATCATAGCGTTTAGCTTTGTTTATAATATTGCCACTCTGATAGGAATGAGTGAAATGGTATGGTACTGTGGTTTTGACTTGCATTTCCCTAATAATTAATAATGTTAAACATCATTTTATGCGTTTGTTGGGCATTTGTCTATCTTCTTTGGAGAAATGTCTATTTAAATTTTTTCCCATTTTTAATTGGGTTATTTGGCACTTGATTGTTGACCTGTAGGAGTTCTTTGAATATTCTGGGTATAATTTCCATAAGATACCTGGTTGCAAATATTTTCTCCCATTTTGTGGTTGTCTTTACACTTCCCTGGTCAGGTCTTTGATGTCCAAAATTTTTAGTCTTGGTGAAGCTCATTTTAACTTTTTTTTGTTTGTTTTATTTTTGTGCTTCTATTGACATCTCTAAATAGGCCTAACCCAGGATCTCAGACATGCATATCTGTTTTCATCTAAGACTTTGAGATTTTCAGCTTTTTTACTTAGGTCTGTTCCGAGTTAATTTTTACATATAGTGTGAAGTGGGAACCCAATTTTATTCTCTTGCATGTGGATATCTAAGCGTCTCAGTGCCATTTGCTGAAAAGACTATTCTTTCCCCCATTGAATTATCTTGAGATCCTTGTTGAAAATCAGTTGATGATAAACAAGGTTTCTCCTGGGACTCTCAGTTCTATTTAGGATGTGTATTTATTCCTATGCTGGCTCCACACTGTCTTGTCTGCAGCAGCCGTGTAGTACACGTCGTAGGCTTTGATGCCAGGAGATGCGAGACCTCCAGTTTTGTGCTTCTGTTTCAAGATTATTTCTGGGCCTCTTATATTTATACAAGGATTTTAAAAATCAGTTTGCCAATTTTTACAAGAAAGACAACTGGGAATTTGATAAGAATTTCATTAAACGGGCAGCACCTATGGCTTAAAGGAATAGGGCACCGGCCCCATATACTGGTAGTAGTGGGTTCAAACCCAGCCTCAGCCAAAAACTGCAAAAACAAAACAAAAAAAATTCATTAAATCTGTGGATGAACTAAAGAAATATTGCCATGGCAAAATGTTAAGTCTTCCAGTCAATGAACACAGGGTGCCTTTCCATTTGTTCAGGTGTTCTTTTCATTGCTCTCAGCGTTTTATACTTTTTAAGAGTACAAGCTTGCACTTTCTTTTGTCAAATTAGTTCTTAAGTGTGCATTATTTTGTATTCATTGCTAGTATACAGAAATGCAATGGACTTTTGTGTATTTATGTTTTTTCTGACCATGTGCTGAACTTGTTAATTATGTCTACTAGTATTTTAGCAGATTCTTCAGCATTTTCTATGTACGATATCATGACATCTGCAAACAAAAATAGTTTTACTTCTTCCTTTATAATCTGGATGCCTTTTGTTTCATTTTTCTTGCTGAATGGCCCTGGCTATGACATCTAATACCATGTTAAATACAAGCAGTGGGAGTGGACATCTCGTCTTGTTCCTGATCTTAGAAATCACTTGGTATTTCCTCAGGAATATTAGCTTTTAGCACACACCTTTCATCACGTGGTGGAAGGTCTCTTCTGTTCCTAGTTTGTTGCACATTTTTCCATGAATGGGTTTTGGATGTGTTTCCCAAATGAAAATGAAGGCAGCCAACCTGGAGGTTCAACCTGTAATTTGTTCCTAATGAAGGATGTGCTCTGTTGGCAACGTGCTGGGTATACCAGCCAGTCCTTGTTTTGATCACATAAGAAACTCTCTCTCTGAAGGTACCTGGTGAGGGAGCTTTTACCCAAATGTGCCCGTAGCCAGGTGGAACCTAGGTGTCAAAGGCATTCATGTGAGCGTTGGTTCTGAATGAGAAGAGATACTTTGCCGCTGCTCCAGCTTTTCACCAACAGTATCCTGCCTGGAGTGAAATGCAGTTTCTTCTTCTGTTCAGAAGGGCTTCTGAGAGCTAGCCACAAATTTGCTCCTGAAACATCCATGAAAGCTTCCTTCCTGAAGGATTGATCTGCACTCTGCATTTCACAGTGAATGCAGCATGTTGCCAATGTGCTATCTGTTCCAGCCATACTTACTTTGATCATAGAGGTAACTCTCTCTCTGAAGATGCCTGGTAAGTGCAGTTTTCCCAAATGTGCCCCAAGCCAAGGGGAGCCCGTGTGCTTGGTCACAGTGAGAAGAGAGGTTTTCCACTGCTCCAGCTTTTCACCAGCACTATCCCGCCTGCACGGAGTGAAATGCAGCGTCCTCTTCACTAAGGTTTCTGAGAGGTAGCCTGGACTGTGCTTTCCAAACATCCACAAACGTCCCTGGAGGTTTGATATGTCCCTGCATTTTATAATGAATGTAGCCTGTCGCCAATGTGCTATCTACTCCAGGCAATTGTTGCTTTCATCACAGGAGTAACTCTCTCCCTCACTCTCTCTGCCTGGCAAGTTAAGGGAACCCCCCAGGCGACGCTATTCTTGTGTGTGCTTGTTCTCAGTGAGAAGACAGGTTTGCCACTGCTCAAGATTTCACTGGTAGTTTGGAGTGAAATTCATATCTTCTCTGTAGTAAGGTTCTAAGTGCTAGCTTCAAAACTGGATTTCAAACGTCAATGAAAGCCTCCTTCCCTGAGGTGTGAGCTGCCTTTGCCTTTTATAGTGGACGCAGTGTGTTGCTAATGTGCTATCTGTTCTAGCCAGTACTTCTTTTAAATTTTATTTTTATTTATTTATTTTTTATTATGTCATATACACATAGATCATGAATACATTTATGCATATGTGGGGTACAATGTGTTGATTTTTTTTTTACAATTCAACATGCTTACATCAAAGTAATTAATATAGCTTTCTCATGTCATTTACTTGATTATTGTGTTAAGACATTTATGTTCTATACTTGATAGATTTGACTTGTACCCTTGCCATATGCTCCATAGGTGTGGTCCCACCATCTACCCTCCCTCTATCAAACCCGCCTTCCTACTCCATTTCTCTCCTTCATTCTGGGCTATAGTTGTGTCCTGTATTTCATAAGAAAGTGCAAGAAAATAGAAGTTGGTTTCATAGAAGTATTCAAGAATCTCAAGAATGGAGGGGAAAGTAGCCAATACTTGTTTTGATGACACAAATAACTCTCTCTCTCTCTGAAGATGCCTGGGAAGTGAGCTTTTACTCAAATGTGCCCCAGGCCAAGGGGACCCCATGTGCCAAAAGCCATTCAAAAAGCCATTCAAGTGCGTGTTTGTTCTCAGTGAGAAGAGACGTTTGCCAATACTACAGCTTTTCACCCGCAGTACCTCCCTTGGATCGAAATGCTATTTCTTCTTCTCTTTAGGAAGGCTCCTGAGAGCTAGCTGTGAATGTGCTTTCCAAACATCCACAAAGCTTCCTGCCCAGAGGGGTGGTCTGCACTTGACTTTTTATAGTGAATGCAGTCAGCCACTGTGCTGTCTATTCTAGCCAATAATTGTTTTGATCACACAAGTATCTCTCTGAGGATGCCTGGGAAGTGGGCTCTTACCAATTGTGCCCGAAGGGGGAGCCCATGCACCAAAAGCCATTTAAGTGCGCGCTCCTTGTCAGTGAGAAGAGAGGTTTGGTTTGCCACTGCTGCAGCTTTTCTCCAGCAGTGTGGCAGTGTCTCGCTTGTAGCAAAATGCAGTTTCTTCTTTACTTCAGTAAGGCTTCCAAGAGCAAGGTGCGAATGTGGTTTTCAAATGTCCACGAAAGCACCAAATGTGCTATCTGTACCAGCCAATACTTGTTTCCATCACACTAGTAACTCTCTGAATGTGCCTGGCAAGTGAGCTTTTGCCCAGATTTCACCCTTGCTTGGAGTGAAATGCAGTTTCTTCTGTTTAGTAAGGCTTCTGAGAGTGAGGCCTGAGTGTGCTTTTCGGAAGTCCACAAAAGCTTCCTACCTTGAGGTGTGATTTGCACTTTGCTTTTTACAGTGAATGAAGTCTGTTGCCAATATGCTATCTTTATTAGCTGATATTTTGTTTTAATGACACAGGTAACTCTCTGAAGATGCCTGGCAAGTCAGCTTTCACCCAAATGTGCCACAAGCCGTGGGACCCCATGTGCCAAAATACATTCAAGTGGTTTGCCAATGCTCCAGCTTTTCACCAGCAGGGTCCTGCTTGGAGTGAAATGCTGTTTCTTCACATTAGTAAGCTGACAACTAGCCCCAAATGTCCAGGAAAGCTAACTTCCTGAGGTTTGATTTGAACGTGGTGTTTTACAGTGAATACAGTCTGCTGCCAATGTGCTATCCGTTCCAGCCAATACTTGTATTGATCACACAAGTAACTCTCCCTCTGAAGATGCCTGGCAAGTGAGCTTTCACCCAATGTGCCAAAAGGCATTCAAGTGCCTGCTTGTTCTCAGAAGATGTTTACCACTGCCCCAACTTTTCACTGGTGGGATACTGCATGGAGAGAAATGCAGTTTCTGCCTCTCGTCAGTAATGCTGCTGAGAGCTAGGGGCGAATGGGCTTTCCAAACGTCCAGGAAAGCTTCCTTCCCAGAGGTCTCATCTGTTCTTCATTTTCCATAGTGAATGCAGCCAGTTGCCCCTTTTCCATTGCTTAACATCTTTAGATAAATGAATTAGCGAGGATACAGCAGATAATCTATTATATATACCTGCTAAGCCAGATTTTCTGGTGATCTTGGAAATTTTGTTGAAATTTCTTTAGTATATTGCTAAAATTGCATTCTGAGCAATAGATGGAGGGTAAGAAGGAAGCATATCTCCGAAAGGATGTCGATCTTTACATCAGGAAGCTTTCAACTGCACAAAATTGAAACTGCAGCTCAGACCTGCCTGAACGGTGGAGACAATACTCCTTTCACACTACCAGAAAGTCAACCTGCTTTTGCAACCAGAGTTTCTCTTCTGAACCACAGAACACAAAAAGTGATTTGAGAGGCTGTTTTCTCAGCTCCCCCAAGGATAGTACATAGTTCCATTCCAGGTGCATAGGAGAAACATTAGCTTATTACATACAAAGTGTGTCTTTGGGCTATGAGGGCTTAACTCTTCTGTGAAACTTTGGTTAAGAAAGGCTGGTTCAGGGGTGGTGCCTGTGGCTCAAAGGAGTAAGGTGCTGGCCCCATATGCCGGAGGTGGCGGGTTCAAACCAAGCCCCGGCCAAAAACTGCAAAAAAAAAAAAAAATAATAATAATAATAATAAATAAATAAATATTAAAAAAAAAAAAGAAAGAAAGAAAAGCTGGTTCCAAGGTAGTGCGAACTTCAGATTCGGTTTAGTCAAGAATTCTGTTCCATTTGGGAGGGGCAGTGAGGGAGGAAGAGAGAGAGAGATTTTTTTATTCTGGTCTCTCCCATGTGTAGAATTTATTTTCAAAGTAGTTTTCCTCTCTCGATTGATAGATGGAGCAGTAGCAGCCAAGGAAAGGAGACAGTTTCTCCCTCACAACCACTGAATGCCCCTTTGATGGCCAGTATTTAGATATGTCCATCCTTAATCAATCTATGTGGTGAATGGAATTTAGACCAACCTGGGTGCTTCCTTGGAGCTGGGGCTACAGTTAGACCCACCCTATGCCCAGCTATGCAAAAGGGGAGCATGAAGCTGGCATGGGAAGGCACTACAGCGTCTTTCATGGTCTTCTCCATATTGAAGGCCTAAAAGTTTAGAAGCCAGTAATTCATTTCATATTTATGGCAAATCCTTGTAGTTGCCTTAGCAACATTCAACTTCAATGCTAAAAAGCAAGTACACATATCTCATGTTATGTAGACATAAAATTATTACCAGAAAAATGACCCCAACAAAATTCATTATTTTAAAAATCAGATGATGTAACTACAGATTTACCTCCTGCCATTTGCTGTGAAGCTCTTTGTACCAGCAAGCACCTGAATGTGGAGGTGGCATCACAAAATACAAGGACCCGAAAGCACCACACCGCTGCCCCTGCGGCAGACTCCAGACTGCAGGTGCCCACTCCCCAGGTATCACATGATAACTGAGTCGCCAGCAGGCAGGAGAGGCCTTCTGGATTCTAATTGTTTCTACTTCAGTGTAAATTCCTATGTCCAGATGGATTTTACCCCAGGGTGATAAGCATATATGGAGATGTTTTCAGAACTGCTGTATATAATCTTCAAAACTATTGGAGAATAGTAGGTGCTAAAAAATGGAAACACTCGTACAGATTTCCAAAAGGTCAAATCCTGCAAGACACACTAGAAAAATTCAAGAAGTCCTTTCTAAAGGAGTCATCTAGAAGTTATTGCTAGCTATCAGAAAAGTAGGTAAATAATTAAAAGACAGATCAAATTATCTACATTATGAATTTGATACACTGGGGAATGTGATACCTATCAGGTACGTGACGGACGCAGTAGGGAGTCTCCCAGGACAACCTTTGGAAGAGGAGGGAGAAACACTGGTGGAGTCAGAGCTGGCTAAGCCAGCACAATGTATAAGGGCCTCCATGGAAGGATATCTCTTTAGCACTATCACAGGGTTTGACCCTTACATTTTGTCTATAATAACTTGAGAAAAAAACACACATAAAGCATTATTCTAAACTATTTCAATGAAACTAATGAGCTCTCTTGCCACACAGATAAATACAGAGCATTGCTTTACTCTTGTAACCTGCTTGGCCAGATGACATCTAGAGTATTTGTCCTATTCTGAATAATATATATATGTATATGTTATTATATATACAATGTATATTACATGTGTATATACATATTATATATATATATATGGTTAGAAATATTGCAGCAAAGGAGTTTAGCATGAATAGATTCTCCTGGAGAATATCTTGGGGCAGAGAGTGAAGAAAAAAATGGGGGTTTGTCTTGTGGAAAAAAAGGAAGATTTTGGAAGGCGGGCCTGATAACTATCTTTAAGTGTTAAAAGAGGAGAGAATTTTCTTTGTTATCTACAGACAAACAAAGAGTTGATGTTAAATAGAGGCAGAGTTTGGCTGTACGTAAAGAGCTGTCTAGTGTATAGGTTGAACAGGGAGGAAATCGTTTTCATTCACTGAGGATATTATTGTAGGTGCTCTGGAAGGATTCTGTAGGGCTGACTTAGATGACCTCTGGTGTGCTGCGGCAACTTCTAAAAGTATGTTGTGTTATTTCATAATCCATACATACATATCATTGGCAAGAATATTATTTCTCGCCAAATCATTTACATATTAATATGTACTCTCTGAAAATAGAGCCTTACACCAGTAGGAACCTCTAGGGTGTGGCATATACTGGGACAAGAGATCTTCTAAAGCCCTTATAGAAGTGAATGCCAACTCCACCTGGATTCTTCATTCTAGAAGCCATCGGGAAACTGTTCTGTTGACTCCTGAGGATCACACAACTTTCCTAAATGCTTTCAAACCCCTATTTAATAACCTCCTAAAGAATCTTTCCAAGGCATGGTAAAGATTGTGGTCTGGGATTCACCTTTTTGAAAATCAGAATATTCACTGTCCTTACACAGGAGTAATTACTGTATTTAGATGTGTTTGTATGTGCACGTATGCTTATATGTGTATATATGGATGTGAGTGGGTGTATATATGACAAAAATTACCTGTTGAATGAATGAATGGTGACAATTTAATGGTAAAGAGAATTAATGTCAGAAGTTATCAAAATAAAGAGACAAAAATAGAGAAAAGCATTGCAAGGCGCTACATAATTTTACTATAATTTACTTGCCTTATTTTTTCTAAAATGGAAATAAAGAAAAAGAATATTGAGCTCAAATCTTACTAAGGCTATGATAAACATTAAAAATGCTTAATAAAATTTTAAAAAGAATTCTTAATATGAGCTTTCTTACTAGTGGAGCTCCAAAAAGTTAATTATTAGAGTTCATCCGGTGTCTTGTTTGGGGAGTTGATAGGTTTTTTGTTTTTTGGTTTGGGTAAGCTTTCAGGTATGTAGTTTATACATTTTGTAAGAAGTAAATATTCTTTTCAAATTAACATTTCAATAAAATCAAACACACGAGAGAGTAAGAGCAAAGTTTTGCATCATCTTATTTCCTTCCCTTTATGTTTTCAGCCTTTCACTAGTGCTATTGTAACAAATAACTCCAAACAGTGATTTAAGACGACACATTTATTCTTCCCTTGTAGTTTTAGAGGTCATAAGTCTGAAATGAATCTTACAGGGTGAAAATCAACCTGTCTGCAGGGCTGATTGCTTCTGAAGGCTTCAGAGGAGAATCTGTTTCTTCTGGAGGCTGCCGGAATTCCTTGGTTTATGGCCACATCCTCCCTTTCCCTGATTTCATTATCAGTTGCCTTCTCCTCTCTCTGAACTCCTCCCTCTTTTTTGTTAAGGACCCTCATGATTACATCAGCCCCTCTTGAGTAATCCAGGATGATCATCCATTCTGAGATGCTTAACTTAATGGCATCTGCAAAGTTTCTTTGACTAGGTAAAGGAACATACTACTCACAGGTTCTGGGGTTTAGGACATGGACCTCTTTGGGAGACGACAATTCAGCCTACCACAGCAAATAATATGTATTTTTGAAATAATACATGCTAAATCATTTTTTGAAGTGAGGTAGATACAGGTCATAATCCAACCAGTCAATTATCTCTTATGAATATTATTTATCTCTTGCTCACTTTCAGTTCCATATCATCTAAATACCCACACAGTTCAGAGAAAGTATAAACTATAAAAACCTGGCAGGTCAATTTCCAGCACTGACTCCTGTGTTGGTTTGTGATATCAACTCAAGTGAAGTGTTTTGTACTAGCTCGGGAGGAAGAAAGTTGAGCATAACCTAGAACCTGGCATTTGTCTGAACGAGAACCTGACAGCTCCAGAGTGATATGTGATTCTGGCATTTGTCTGAAAGGGAATTTGACAGCTCTGGAACCTGACAGCTCCCAAGGGATATGCGATTCTGGCACTTGCCTGAAAGGGAACCTGACAGCTCCAGAGTGATATGTGATTCTGGCATTTGTCTGAAAGGGAACTTGACAGCTCTGGAAACTGACAGCTTCCAAGGGATTATGTGAATCAGTTGCGTGGCCTCCAAGTCTTAGCTGCACAGGGGTGCACAGAATCATGAACACGGACTTAGAGAGATCATTTCTTAATGACTTTAAAAATCATTATCAAACTTTTTTTCCTATGAAAATTTCAGATCCCTATGCAGTTGTAAAAAAAAATAATAGACTAGTGAGATCCCATGTGCCTTTAACCCAGTTTTCCCCAATAGCAACATCTGTGGTACAATATTACATCCAGAACATTGGTGCTGATACAAGCAAGACACAGGACATTGTCATCACCTTCATGTTGCAACATATGTCCTCATGCTGCCCTTTACAGCCATATCCACTCCCCCCCACATTCTTAGCCCCTGACAACCATGAATCTTTTGTCCATTTCTATGATTTTTGTCATTTAAAGAATATTATATGAATGGGATTGTACAGGTTAGTACTGGCTTTGTACACAGCATAATTCTCTGGATATCTGCCCAAGTTGTTACATGTAACTGGTAGCTAGCTCTTGCTGGGAACAGTGGCGAGAGCCATTAGTCCCAGTTACCTGGGAGGCTAAGGCAGGAGGATCACTTGAGCCCAGAAGTTTGAGGCCACAGTGGACTATGATCATGCCTGTGAATAACACTGCTGGGCAGTATAGCGAAATGGCATCCCAAATGACAGAACAACAACAATAATGAATAATTGATTCTTTTATTGCTGAGTAGTATTCTGTCATGGGGATGTGCCACGATTTAACCATTTATCTGTTGAAAGACATCTAAGTTGTTTTGTTTCCATCTGGGGTTATTATAAACAGAGCTCATATGAACACTCACATACAGATTTTCTTGAGCATAAGTTGTTATTTCTCTGAAATAAACACCAGAAGTTCAATAGTTGGGCTGCGTGGTAATCGTATGTTCAGTTTTTCTGAGGAGCTACCAACTATTCTCCAGAGTGGCTATACCATTTTACATTATTACCAGTAGCATGTGAGTGATCTGGATTTTTCCTTTCTTACCAGTATTTGGTACCATCATTCTTTATTATTTTTGCTACTGATAGGTGTATAGTGACATCTCATAGTGGTTTTAATTTGTATTTCCTTAAAAGCTAATGATGGTGAACATCTTTGCATATGCTCATTTGCTGATTTAAATTCCTGTCTCCAGAGCACACTTGGTGTTAGTCAGTATGAAGGGGAGGTGACCGTGTGACAGCAAGGCTTAGGGCCTGTATCTCTGCCCCTGCCACAGCTGCTCCACATGCCCATTTCACATAGTGGGCTTCTGAGCAATTTCATTTAAACAGAGCATCCTTTGTTTAAAGGGAAAAAAGTATGAAATAAACTTATTTCATCTATTTTACAAATTATTTTGTAGGAATTGACTTCCCACAATCCCAGACAAAAACTACCTTCAGCAGTAATAATAAATACATTCAAATACACTATATTTGTATAAAATATATTCAAGAGCCAGGTATTTAAGCCAATATTTTTCTTCCTTTTTTCTTTACAGTGAATGATTGCAAGCTGCTTCTTAATTTTTTTAAATATAAGAATGTATCTCTCATCAATTTTAAAATAGCTCAAACCTCCTTCATCACTATTTGGTAGCAGTTTCCTTTCACACAGGACTAGCCCTCCACTGGACCAGCACTCCGGTTCGCTGTCTACAGGTCAGGTGGGGGCACAGCAGTGTGGAGGAATCAAAGGTAAAAACGCAAATTGGCTCTAACAGCTTAGGTACAAATGAACATACTTGTAACACATAGCAATGATACACGTGAGATGCTTACACTCCATCAGATTCTGTGATTCCCAGATTTGGTGCTAGAATATAAAGCACTTGCGAACAGAGGCCACACGGCACTCTTGCGTCCTTTGGCAGAGAGCTCCCTAGAGGCTCCCACCCCTCCCCTCCCCACTCCCACTCTCCATCTCCTGTACTCAAGCCCTCTTGCTTTTTCCCTAAAGAGAGTTTTTGAACAAGGCTAAAAGATTGTCATGTTTAAAAAAAAAAGAAGCTATCCCTTCTATACTTTTCTGAGTAATTTTCATAGCCCAGTGGTGGGAGTGCCAGTCCCCAGGGCTCCTCCAAGGGGCACATCAGGGTGTTGCTGACTTGCTCACTTTTGTAACTCACTTTGCCTCAGTGAGGCCACATGAGGTGACAGTCTGGTGAGGGATAAGAGCCATATCCTCCCAGAGGACAGAAAGACAGTGCTCACTCCACCCAGCTCCCGGGCAGGAGCATGACCTCCCCACCTGCTCCAGGAGCCGCCCACCCCCATGCATGCCAGCAGCCCTTCCCACAGACTAGCCAGAGCAGAGCATTTCTCTCCTGTATTATCATCTATATTGATCCTTCCCGGGGAAATCTGTGAAAAGCCAAGGCTATCTTGATGAAAAGAAAATCTCAACCAAAAAATTCACATTTCTTCATTCCACACATGTACCTCCCACAACATCACTGCCCACCGCCCCCAGCTAAACTGAGAGTGCTTCATGCACGGTGGCCCAGGCCCTCTGGAGAAGGCCTCTGCTGTTGGCTTCTGCACGGTTTTCTATTTCTCTGTGTGTGGTAGAAGGAATTAGTGGAGGTTAATCTCTTTTGGAATAATATGTTTTACATTCCTATTGGACCCTGGGTCCAAAAGCACAAATAAATGTTTGGGAGTGTTTGCCTCAAGGTGGAACTGAGGCCTGCTGGCTGACTGGGCCCTGGGGAGGAGCTTGGGCCGTCTCAGCTCATGCTTTGCTGGATTGCTCTCTCTAGACGCAGCCAAGACTCAAGCAAAACTGGAAGGGAGAAGCAGGGTTCCGGCCAATTCCATCTTTCCCATGAAAAAGTTAACGACATTCCCACTGTACTCATTTTAACACCATTCACAGGATCCAGAGCTGGCAGCGCGTTTGGTCTTTCTCCTAGAGGAAATAAAAGGCCCTTGAATCTTAAAAAATGCAAGACTTGAGCCTATCCCCAAGTAATTATGGAATCAAGGCAATGATAGTATCCATCTGGTCCTGGCCCTTCTAAAACAAATTTGGCTGAGGGTTTTAGCAGAAAGCACTGTTGTTCTAAAGCAGAATGCTCTCAATTTGTGCCCAACGTAATCTTCATGCACCAACAGCCAGAGAAGTGAGACACTTTGAAAAGAATGCTTACAACCTGGGAGTGGGCTTTCACATCCATTGTCTCATTTAATCTTCGTAACCACCTACCAGGAAGACACCAAACCCCGGTTTACATATGTAGGAATTGAGGGCTAAAGTACCCCTACGTGACTTTCCTGAGGTCACAAGATGTAAGAGCAAGGGTTAGACACACAGTTTGCCCAGAGTTCTCACTCCCTCCCACTCAGCAATACCTCCCAGAAGCCCACCACAGAGGACTGTGGAGAGAGCCTGGGAGATGAGGTGTGGGCGTGAGGGCCGAGACACAGGGACTCCACCTAGGAGGCAGAGCGTGTGCCTGGAAGGGTGGAGAGGAGTTAGAAAGAAGGTCAGAGATGGGAAAGGGGGAGAAGGGTAAGCCAGAAAGGACAGCGGGCTCTGCAGCCACAGGGCAGCCAGGGAGAACAGGGTGAGGCTGGGGACAGCTAAGGGCCGCCAGGTGCTTGCGTCAGTGAATGGGGCTGAACCTGGAAAGGCTGGTAAGGACAGAAGCAGAGGTTAGATGGCTCGGGGGCTATCTAAGCCACGCCAAAGGGAAAATAATCCTGAAGACTGAGGGAAACCAGTAAGCAGAGAGTGACAGCGCCACCTCGCGGAACTGTGCCACCTCCAGCGCTGCACCGCCTGAAAAAACCAAGGGCCACCTCGCTGAGCCTCGCCACCTCCCGGACGGCGCCATCTTGCGGAGCCGCAGGCTACCTGGGAGTCGCGCCACGGCCTGGACGCAGCACCTGGTTCCCGGTGCCATTCATTCCACAGACACATGCTCCGCGGGCACCAGGTTCCTCAGAAGGGCCAGCCAGAGTCTGTGGCGGCCGCTCATCGACATGAGCAGGAAGCGTGCGGCCATGGCCCTGCCTCGGGAGCTCTGGGAACCCGGTGACCACGTAGAAATGAACACAGAAGCAGAACGACAGCCTCTCCGTCTTCCTGGAAATGGCAACGCTGAAGAAGTGAAACAACTGGTGGAAGCCATGGAGAAGGATGAAGCGATTGCTGACCTTAAGTGCGAAGGAAGAAGCTGGGGCAGAAGCGAATGTGTGGAATGCCAGGGAGACGCGATGGCGCTGCCTTCTCAGGACGAAATGTAAGCTGTTAGTACTGGTGTTAAAGGGAGTGGACAGACTGCAAAATAAGTCACTCATGACGAAGAAATGAGAAACAGGCTTGAAGCTGTGGGAAGGACTCAACAGAGACAGCTTGGGGAATTACTTTTAGCAGCAACAAGAGAAGGCGGAACTACAGAACTCAAGAGCTCTGTCCAGATCAGTTAGGAAATACACCCTCGCGTTGTGCAGCTGGCCAGGCCCATAAACAATGTGCCTTAAGCCTTCTAAAAAGTGCAGCAGACCCTGATCTGAAGAACAAAAATGATCAGCCTTGCTCAAAGTGCTGAAATCAAACACATTCTTCTTGGTAATAAGGTCATCTACAAAGGATTGAAATGATATGAATGCCCCCTCTTGAAGAGTTCAAGATTTTTTGGCTGGAGATTATTCTGGATAGTGTTAGAACAAGGAGTCCTTTCATGGTACAGGAAGCAGCCCGATGCAGTTCAAAATTTGTTGCCAGGGATGAAAGCACCTGACTGTATGCACAGTACGATCCACTGACAGCTGCCTCTTCTTTATCAAATGCTTTGATGACACTGTTCATGGCTTCAGGTGTCCTAAGAATAGCCTTCCACAGTCAAGAGAGAATTGGCTGGAATCAATAAAAGAACATTCTGCTTACAGTCCTCACTACTGTTCGGAGGACCAGTTGACTGATGATGAAGAGGAAGATGCAATTTCTGCTGTAGACTTGAAGGAATCCTTAGGGAAAGCACAGTCATGCCAACAGAGACTAGACAGGGAAACCACCAACCTCCTCAGAATGATTAAAGGGTGTGACATGGTTAAAGAAATGTTTCCATCATTTCTTCAGAATGTTAATGTTGTCTCTGAAGCTTCTAGAGAAACTTGTGCAGCTTCCAGTGATTGCCTTAATCTCTTCACTAAACAAGAAGGGGTGAAGAATTTTAAATTGGAACAGGAACAAGAGAAAAACAAAATTTTGTCAGAAGCAGTGGAGACTGTAGCCACTGAGCATCATGAATTAGAGCAGTCTCTGGCTAAAGGATCTCCCCATCTCAGCATCCTTAGTGAGGACAGAGTCTATGATGCACTGTCAGATCCCGAGTCTGTGCAGTCACTGAGTGGATTGGAAGCAATGGCAGCACATTCCTTTGAAGAGAATGACAGAATGTCCGGAGGAAAAGATTGTAGTGGTGGAGATGCTCTCTCTAGTGGCATCGAGAAACACAGGACAAGCTTGCCTTCTCCTATGTTTTCCAGAAATGACTTCAGTATCTGGAGCATCCTCAGAAAATGGATTGGAATGGAGCTATCCAAGATCACCATACCAGTTACATATAACGAGCCTTTGAGCTTCTACAGTGACTGAATACATGGCACATACCTCATCCATGGTATCCACCTCAGTCTGCAGTTGCACCTGTTCTCTTTCTGATCCTTGGAAAGGATACAGTGCATAGCTGCACTTGCTGTGTCTGCAGTTGCATCTCAGTGGGAACCTTTCAACCCACTCCTGGGAGAGACTTATCAATTAGTTCGGGAAGACCTTGGATTCAGACTCATCTCGGAACAGGTCAGCCATCATCCACCAATCAGTGCATTTCATGCGGAAGGCTCAAACAACCATTCCATCTTTTGTGGCTCAGTATATCAAACTGAAGTTCTGGGACAAGAACATAGAAGCAGAACCCAAAGGAACCATCATCTTGGAGGTCCTTGAACACAATAAAGCATATACATGAACAACACCCCCCGCCCCCGGCCATGTGCATAATATCATTGTGGGTAAACTCTGGACTGAACAGTACAACAACATGAAAATCATAAGCCACAAGACGGGGGACAAATGTCTGTTGAAATTTAAGCCATGTGGCCTTTTTGGGAAGGAATTACACAAAGTTGAAGGCTACATCCAAGATAAATGCAAAAAGAAGCTCTGTGCCCTCTATGGGAAGTGAACTGAGTGTTTTATTCAGTGGTGACCCTGCCACTTCTGAGGCTTACAAAAAAAAATGAGATAAATACCAAAGGGAAGAAAAACAGCAAACAGATAAGCACTGCCTGGGAGCCTGATGAAATGGCAATGCCAGAGTCTGCAAGTGTGTTTGTTACCCTTGGAAGTGTTCTCCTGCAGCCAATAGCCCCATGGCCTCCACATTCTGCCCACATGTATAGTTTTACTAGTTTTGCAATGGTGTTGAATGAAGTAGACAGGAAATGGAGAGTGTGATTCCTAAAACAGACTGCGGGTTATGGAAAATGGAGAAATAGATCAAGTTAGTGAAGAAAAGAAACAACTTGTGGAAAAACAAAGAGCTGCCTGAGAAAATAAGTCGAAGTTGGAAAATGACTGGAAAACAGGTGGTTCCATCAAGGTCCCAGTCCCTACAGTGGAGCACAGGACTAGATGTCCTCTGGCAGCTACTGGGACAGAAACTACTTCAGTTTGCCTGACAGTTATTAAAATGCAGATGAGTCAGGGTGTTTAATCTACAAATAAGTCTTAAACGTATGTTTTTAAATTTTTTTCCCTTGGTTTCTACTTATCTTTTAAAAATGAAAAAAACTCATTCATGAGATAAATTGCATTTCACCCAACAAAAGTAAGGCACAGGTGATATTGATGATGAAAGTCTTAGAAAATTGCATAATTTTATTATAAAATGTACTGATTTGGAATACTATTTTATATAGAGGAAAGAGGAACTGCTGGAGAATAGGCTTCTTGTGGGTCACTGTTGCCATATTTACTGAGGGTTTATACCTAAATATAACTTTAGCATTATGATTCCAAATTACATAGCAATACCAAATCAAGTTACTTGAATATTTTTATGCTGTCATGCTTGAATGTTTAGATGTGAGTTGGAAATGTTTAAAGCTCTCTTGTACAATGTTTACATGCTCAAACGTAGAGATTATGTCATTTTGATCACTCTGTTGATAAGATGGCTTTTATTCATACTAATCCTCTCAATTTTAACACTTCCAATCTTCAAAAACAAAATAAGGCTGAATATTCAAAATAGGTATTCCTGATTTGAAAATTCAAAAGAATTAAACTGGAAAAAGTATTTTATTTACTTTAGTGCTCTAAACTTACCTTTACAATTTTCTGTAATTACTGTCACTAGTTAAAATAGGTTTAAATTGTATGTTTGAACTGAAAATATGTGTAAAATCTATCAATTCACAAAAATGCCATAAAAATACATTTTTTAATCACCATCACATGATGACAAACCTTTTTAAATCCTTCAACTTCCAGTGGCAAACACCACCACTCATGTATTATAAGTATCAAATTATATAAAAGGAGATCTTGTGCATTTCAAGTTTGCAAGGCACCTGTGTACTTAAAATATGTATGGTGACCCACTGTATGGTAGTTTTGCCCCTTTAATTGGGGTACATTAATCAATCTTATAGTATTTATCCACCCAAACCCCAGATTGAGGATGTTGCTCCAAGGGGCCTTAGGTAGTTGCCAGTACATTATTTTAATTGCTGTCTTGAAGTTAACAAGTGTTATACTGAAATAATAATCTACCTGATGCTAAATAAAGGCTTTAGAATATTCCCCCCCCCAAAAAAAAATAATATTTGCATTTTAGAAGGATCGTTCTGGACTGGGCTGTGGTGGCTCATGCCTGTAATTCCAGCATTCTGAGAGGTCGAGGTAGGAGCATCCCTTGAGCTCAGGTTTTCGAGGCCAACCCTGAGCAAGATCAAGACCTTGTGTCTACTAAAAATAGAAACAGTAGCTGGGCGTGGTAACTCACACCTGTAGTACCAGCTACTGGGGAGGCTGAGACAAGAGGATTGCTCCAGCCTGAGTTTGAGGTTGCTGTGAGATATGATGCCACAGCACTCAACGTAGGGTGACAGAGTGAGACTGTCTCAAAAAAAAAAAAGAGGGCTCATTCTGTTTGTATAGAGAATCATTGTCAGGAAATTAGAGCCCAGGACGTGGCAACAGAATAAAACAAGAGACAGAGTGGTCAGGCAACATTGCCTTAATCCAGAAGGAAACGATGAGGATGCAGATAAAGAGAACAGCAGTGAGAATGAGGAGGGAAGGATCTTAGGGATAGGAAGGGAAGGGAAAGAGCTCCGATGATCGAGCCAATGCAGAGAGCAAAGGGCCGAAGCCACAATGATAAATGACATTTATGCATTTCATACATACTTACGGGTGGTGTCATTCATCTAGCAGCGGTTCTCAACCTGTGGGTCACGACCCACAGGAACTGTATTAAAGGGTCGTGGCATTAGGAAGGTTGAGAACCACTGATCTAGACAAAGCAGTTTGGACCAAGACGACCAGCGGAGAAGGGAGAGGATGATGAGAACAACTGAGCACATGACTTGAGTTTAAAGTTAACAGAGGGCATCCAGATAAATATCTTACAGGGGCCTTGTTAAAGGAGTCTGGGCTAAAGAGAGAAACTTGGGCTACGGAAATAAGGTGTTCAGTCCTCCATGGCATTTGAAGCAGTGGAGTTGTGCCAATATCTCTCTCTTTCCAAATGTATTCTCTATGCTTGGTTCTGATACTGAAGCTCGGCCTGTGCACTGCACATTTCTGCTTGACCAGACGGTTCCTTCTTAGGCTTTGCCAATAGAGGAAGCTGCAGAGCTGGGCGAGAGGAGCGGAGAATCTCCCCTAGCCTGGTCTCTTCCTCCGGCAGGTGCAGAGTCACATTTGGTCATCGTGGTGGGACCCAGTATGCCATTTCTAACACTTGCAAAGCCAGCTTCCTCTTACCTCTTTTTAGAAGCACTAGAGGAGACCCAGTGCTTAGAGGTCTGGATCCCACCCCTGGGGCCTCTGTTGCTGTTTGCTCTTGCTGTCTTCCTTGGAACCTGGCTAAGGTGGAGGTTGGCTTGACAAAGACACTCAGCTATTGTCAGAGCAACAGCCCGTTGACCAGCATAAAGACTCAGCAGGAGAATGCTCCTTATCTGAGATCTCACCAGGCCTTTTATTGTGTTTCAACAATCATTTACAACCTAGCATTAGCTGATTTATTATGATTATTTAGGAGTCAAGGAAACTATGTTCCCATACATGACCTATGAGTGGTCTGCAGTAAGATCTAAGGAGAATAATGTACAGGGGAGTGGACAAAGGATCTGGGTTAGAGTTAACTTTTTTCTTTTTTTGAGACAGCTCACAGCAACCTCAAACTATTGGGCTTAAATGATTCTCTTGCCTCAGCCTCCTGAGTAGCTGGGGCTACAGACACCCACCACAATGGCCGGCTATTTTTTGTTGCAGTTGTTACTGTTGTTTAGCAGGCCCAGGCCGGGGTTGAACCTGCCATTCTCGGTGTAGGTATATGTGGCAGACTCCCTCACTACTGTGCTATGGGTGCTGAGCCATTAACTTTTAAAAGGAACATATATTGTAAAAGAGATGTTACCTTCTAATCAACACTGCTAATCTATTCCTACCAGCCCAAAGGGCTGCTTTCTAATCTAATCTTTTAACTTGTTGAAAACTGGTTAATTGTTTTATTCTTGAGGTGGTTTTCAGCTTCTAAGACAGAGTCAGGCTCTTACTGTTTGAATTCCTAACAAACATTTCACACTCTTTTTTCCCCTTACATTTCTAGCCTGTCCCCACAGGCTTCTCCTCTCACGGTGCTATTTCTACCAAATCTTAGAGTTCTCTTTCACTCTTCGTTATGCTAACAATTCTTTATATTCATTTATCTCAGTTAAAATAAGTAGTGTGGCTCCATCTCCTGATTGGGTCCTGACTGCGACAGGGTGAGTATAGGACCCCATGGAGCAATGAAAGAAGATGTTTGAGAACAACGTGGGGACACTACATTTAAAGGCTGTCGGCCAAGCAGGATGGCCAGGGAGCTGGAGCATAATCCAGAAGAGTCTGTGTCTGCTAAGGGAAAGAACCAATCAAGAAGGAGAGAGGGATAATAATTAATGTAGCAAGACTCCCAAGGATGGGATGAAGGTGGGAGAGGAGTGAATTAGCTTGAGCCTAGGGAGGTTGCTTACCCAGAGTGCAGGATATGGGGAGGCACTGGGATCTGAGGAAGAGGAGATTTGCAATGGCCTTTGAAGGGGATGGAAGAGAATTTAGGGAGGGCACCCTGGGGGACAGCCAGAGAACATGAATTTGAAGTGGCTCCAATCTACCAGTATGTGACCAGGTGTGTTCGTTTTTTTGTTTTAGCATTGGGGCACAGCAACAGCCTTTTGTGGGGTATTGAAAAGTCAGACTATGGGACTCATCCAGGGAAGGAGTTTGCTCTCAGGAGACCTGGGGACCATGAGAGAATGGTGAACAAAGCACCATGGACCTAGGTTGGCTATGGATGTGGTGGTGCTCATGCGGTGACATGCAGGAACACAGCTCTTGATGTGTGCTCATCAGTATTTTAAGCAAAGCCACAAAAGGCAAAGTTATCAATTGGACTCTGGATGGAGAGAAGAAAATCTCCCACAGAGACTAGACTCTAGTTTTAATCTTCTCAATAAAATCACCGTAGCTCATCTTTAGGACCAACCTAATTTACCAACTACCCTTGTCAAATGGCTTATAAATCCGTAGATTTTTGTTCCTCATTTATTCTAGGTAAGGAACCTTGTGTGAGAGTCAGTGTGATAAAGAGCTTAGACAACTTCAGAGCCCTCCTAACATGGAGCATCAGTGATGTTGTAAGGATGTAGATCTCCTCTGAATGCAATTTTACTACTTTAAATTCTGTTAGGGCTGAGATCAAGTTTGATAAGCACCTTAATTTAGGCAAATAATGATGGCAATAAAATATTATGCCATGGTGCCCAGGCTTCCAAACTTTTCTAGTTATTTCTTGTAAATTTATTTATACAGAAGCAGTTTCCCCTTAGGACAGACTGTAATTTAAAAAATGTGTATTCACAACAGCCCTGTAAATTACTGTTTCCCCTTAATGTTGGCAAGTGATAGTTTACTTTAGCAAAGCTGCAGCCCTCACTAGGATGCTCTAAGTGTATGTACTTCCCTAGGGGAAGGGAGACCTTTGTAGCATAGTGTTTGAAAGAAGCATGAAAACTATCAAATTCATGAATTAATTTATGCAAATTCTAATCAGTTTACTCTGATTTATCATAAAATCTCTGATTTATGCACAAAATGGTTATTACATTTGCATTATCCATGAATAACTAAAATATGTAATTAACAGTAATTTCTTCATTTTTAGAATAGAGCTTTATTATTACTAAATATTTTCAGGTTTACCTTTCTCACTTTTCCAATGCTGATTTTGAAAAAGCATTTCTATAATAAGTTATAGCTAAGTATGTAGAAAATACTATTGGAATGACACCTTCTCTCTGAAACAGAATTTCTTTGAACACTTTTCTTGTCACAGAAAAAAATAGTTAAACTGAACTAAGTATAGTTTTCTTTAATTCAATCATAGAGATATTTGAAACTAAAATGTATCCAAAAATATATAGAAAATGTACAAAATGGCTAATTTAGCATATACAGTTAAACTGGTGCTAAATAGTTAAAAAAAAAAAAATCTGGACTCAGTGCCTGTGGCTCAATCGGCTAAGGCGCCAGCCACGTACACCTAAGGTGGTGGGTTCGAATCCCCAGCCCGGACCCAATGATGGCTGCAACCAAAAAATGGCCAGGTGTTGTGGCGGGCGCCTGTGGTCCCAGCTACTTGGGAGGCGGAGGCAGAAGACTCGCTTGAGCCCAGGAGTTGGAGGTTGCTATGAGCTGTGAT
>CAUYQV010054871.1:0-16232 GCA_963574575.1 Galagoides demidoff
AAAAAAAAAAAAAAAAGAACTGGTCTGTAACAGATTTGGAAGTTTCTTTATATAACCATAACACTATTGCCATATTTAACAAAATCAATGATAATTTTTTTTATTTTTTTGAGGCGGAGTTTCACTATGTTACCCTCGGTAGAGTGCCGTGGCGTCACAGCTCACAGCAACCTCAAACTCTTGCGCTTAAGTGATTCTCTTGCCTCAGCTCCCAAGTACCATGTTTCCCTGAAAATAAGACACTGTCTTATATTTATTTTTTCTCAAGAAGACACACTAGGGCTTATTTTCATAGGATGTCTTATTTTTATTAAGTATAATACAACAATCTATATTTATTCAAATACAGTTAAGTCATCTTCTTCTGGAACCTGACGGGGGAGCCGACCTTGTTGGTGGGGCTGGCACTAGTGATGCATGAACTCCTTTCCCCTAGCCGTTTGCAAGTGCGCAAAAGATGCCTTAGACCCATACGCACCCACTCGAGTGTGAAGGGCTCAGAGAAAGGAGCTGTGGCAGATAAAAGATATTCCAGTCTTCCTTACTGCTCGGCACCGAAATGCATGGCGTGGCGGGCGCCTGTGGTCCCAGGTACACTGCATAGCCACGCCCATCACTAGGTCTATCAGTGTAGGGCTTATATTTAACAAATGCATAGAAATCCTGCTAGGGCTTAGTTTTGGGGTAGGTCTTATTTTCGGGGAAACACGGTAGCTAGGGCTAGAGGCACCCACCATAACGCCCAGCTATTTTTTGGTTGCAGTTGTCATTGTTTAGCAGGTTCAGGCCAGGCTTGAACCTGCCAGCTTGGGTTTGGTGCCCTACTCACTGAGCTACAGGCACCGAGCCAATGATAATTTTTTTTCATCATCTAATATTCAATTTCCCCTATTGTCACAAAGTCTTTTTTTTATTGTGGCAAAATTCATATAACACAAAAACTTGGCTCGGCACCTGTGGCTCAATCGGCTAAGGCACCAGCCACATACACCTAAGGTGGTGGGTTCGAATCCCCAGCCCGGGCCCGCCAAACAACAATGATGGCTGCAACTAAATATGGCCGGGCGTTGTGGTGGGCACCTGTGGTCCCAGCTACTTGGGAGGTGGAGGCAGGAGACTAGCTTGAGCCCAGGAGTTGGAGGTTGCTATGAGCTGTGATGCCATGGCACTCTACCCAGGTGGATAGCTTGAAGCTCCGTCTCAAAAAAAAAAAAAAAAACTTACCATCTTAGTCATTTTTAGGTATATACATGTATACCTAGTTAACTAGTGTTAAGTATATTCAGATTGTTGAACAACTAATTTCCATAACTATTTTTATGTTGTGAAACTGAACACCAATTTTCTATTCCTTTCTCCCCATTCTACCTTCTGTTTTTATGAATCTGACTATTCTGGGTAACTCACATCAAGTGGAATCATATAGTATTGCCTTCATGTGACTGGATTATTTCACTTGGCATAATATCCTCAAGATTCATCTATGTTGTAGCATATATCAGAATATCTTTCCTTTTAAAGACTGAATATTATTCCATTGTGCATATATACAACATTTTGTTTCTGCATTAATCTATTGATACACTCTGGGTTGTTTCTACTTTATAGCTATTGTGTTGTGTTGTTTTTGTTTTTGAGACAGAGTTTTACTCTGTTGCCCTGGCTAGATTGCACTGCTGTCATTGTAGTAGCTCATAGCAACCTGAAACTTCTGGGCTTAAGCAATACTTCTGCCTCAGCCTCCTAAGCAGCTGGGACTACAAGTGTGTACCACCATGCCTGTCTAATTTTTTTCTATTTTTGGTAGAGATGGGGTCTCACTCTTGCTTAAGCTGGCTCTGCCTCCCAGAGTGCTAGGATGACAAGTGTGAGGCGCTACACTGGCCCTTTGGCTATTGTGAATAATGCTGCTATAAACATAGGTATACAAATATCTCTTTAAGGCTCTCCTTCAGTTCTTTGGGACATACATTTGTAAGTGGAATTGCTGGATCATATTTTAATTCTATTTTTAATTTTTTGAAAAATTGCCATGCTGTTTATTATAGCAGCTACACCATTTTATATTCCCACCAACAGTGGTTCTAATTTCTCCACATCTTCACCAACATTTGTTATAGCCAGTTTTTTTTTTTTAAAGGTAGCCATCCTAATACACAGTAGCCATAAAGTTCAGGTGGAATTTAAAATAATTTACACACTAACTTTATGGCCACCCTGTATGTGTGAAGTGGTATTTATCTCCTTGTGGTTCTGATTTGCATTTCCCTAATTAGTGATGTTAAACATACTTTTATGTGGTAATTGGCCATTTGTATATGTTCTTTGTATTTCTTTGGAGAAATGTCTATTTAAGTTCTTTGGAGGAATGTCTATTTTTGAATCAGGTTTTTTGTGTTGCTGAGTTGCAGGAGTTTTTTGTTTTTTAAAACATATTCTGGATATTAGCCCCTTATCAGATACATGACCCACTTGGTCTACCAGGATCCAACAAATTCATACTATATTAGTAAATTTGATACCTATGACTCAAGTCTTATCTGACCTGGAGGAAATTCCTCTCCTTTTCTCTCCCTTGTGGCAGAATCCAGGTCCACTATCATGTAGAATTGTAGTTTTATATTATAACTTTGTTGCTGTCTTCCAAAATGTCTTGATTTGCCTTTGATCATTTCAGCAGTAAACTTTCCCTGTTGAAAGATCGGCTAAGGCACCAGCCACGTACACCTAAGGTGGCGGGTTTGAATCCCCAGCCCGGGCCCACCAAACAGCAATGATGGTTGCAACCAAAAAAAGGCCGGGCGTTGTGGCGGGCGCCTGTGGTCCCAGCTACTTGGGAGGCGGAGGCAGGAGACTTGCTTGAGCCCAGGAGTTGGAGGTTGCTGTGAGCTGTGATGCCATGGCACTCTACCGAGGGGGATAGCTTGAGGGTCCATCTCAAAAAAAAAAAAAAATCAAAGTTTTGGCTCGGTGCCTGTGGCTCAAGCGGCTAAGGCGCCAGCCACATACACCTCAGGTGGCGGGTTCGAATCCAGCCCGGGCCCGCCAAACAATAATGGCTGCAACCAAAAAATAGCTGGGTGTTGTGGCGGGCGCCTGTGGTCCCAGCTACTTGGGAGGCTGAGGCAGGAGACTCGCTTGAGCCCAGGAGTTGGAGGTTGCTGTGAGCAGTGAAGCTATGACACTCTACCCAGGGGGACAGCTTGAGGCTCTGTCTCAAAAAAAAAAAAAAAAAAAAAGAAAGATCAAAGTTTCTCTATCAAAGGTTCCTAGAGGACTAAAACTGAAAATGAAAAGAAGCTTTACCCTCACTTGGGAACCCAACTGATGGGAAGGCAGGCTCTGGAGGGAAGCAGGTTTGAGAGCTATGAGGCTAAGAGCGGGTTAGAAGACACTGGGTCAACAGCCTGGCCTGAAAAAACAGGGGCTTTTCCCATTATGGGACCAGTGTTATTCAAATCCTTGCATGACCAGAGGTAGGCCCAGAACTGTCTTCCCAGCTGTGGGTAACACTGCTCCCCAGAGGATGTTGAAGAGGACCATCCTACCTAAGGTTCTTTGACTATAAAGGGCCTTCCCAGGAGTCCTTGGGGTCATGAGGCAAGGCTGAGGAGCCTATGGCATCCAGGTGGTTCAGGAGCCAGATAGACCACTGAGAGGAAATCTATACGCACCAGTAGTATCTGAGCACTCAGATAAATGTCACAGGAGTTTATGGCTGCAATTAGTATTATGGGTGATTTTTTTCTCTTTATACAGCATTTTCCAAATTTTCTTGAATGAACAGTGAAAAAGTAATATATTATCTTTTAAAAAACAGTAGAACAATACTCTTGGGATTAACATAGCTATGCCCAAAGACCATTAGTAATCATAGCTTAGTACTCGGGAGATCTGTAACTGGAGTGTGGGTCCTCCATACTCTCCTTGGAGCCTAGAAGGTCAGCTCCTATCCATAGGCTGGGCTAGGACCCAGGAGCACAACCCAGAGAAGAACCAATGTGGCTATAAGCTAGCAGTCTCCTGAGTGTCATGAACTGAAGTCAGTATTCCTGGTTCTGCCTGCAGCCCACTTGGGACTAACCTATGAGGGCCCAGCTTTCAGGAAGCCCTGTTAAACCCAGTGGAACCCACCCAGGGAGCTTCTCTTACCCAGGAAAGTCTTACCCCAGGCTTCTTCCAAACTCTTTCCATATACACATATACAGTTCCAAAGTAAAATATTCTTTATTATAAACCTAGAACACAGGAGAAATGGCAAATAGGCGTAAAAGATGCTTTCTTGACATTGCCTCTAAAATGCCCACTATCAAAGGGGGACAGGTCCATGGCAGCTGTCAAGATTATGCAGAGATGGGTCTCTATTCCCAAGACCCTAAGAGAAGGCACTTTGTTCCAGCCTAACTGGAGGTGGAGCAGAGAAAGGACCCATTTTCTATTGGAATTGGAGTCCTGGAGTCTACCCTTGGGCATGGACACCTGAGACCAGGACATTTCCTCCCAGAAGGAAAGCTTAAGGGCAATGTATAAATTGCCCTGGGAATAAGAGATCAGGTGTGTCTGTGACTCTCCTGTTGTGAGTTCAAGCAGTTCTCTTCCTCTCTTTGTACTTCATTCGGGATATAAATACTGGTACGCTAGGTCCTTTCCAGAGTTTGGTTTCAGTGAATAGGAAAAAAAGAGAAAAGGAATACAAAAGCAACCCATGTAGCCATTTCTCAGAGCTGTACCTAGAAAAATGTGTGTGCAGGTGCCTGAGTGTGTGAAAGTGCATGTGCATGTATATGCATCTGTGTGTGTGTCTGAATTTGTATATGTCTATGAGCCCACAAGCTTTTGGGTAGGAGGCTCTTGTGTGGTAGCTATTTGTAAACAAATTTGTAAGGCAGTCAAGGTGCAGAAAGTTGGAGGGAAAGCTTTCTGTGGGTGGCCATGGAGGAAAGTTCCTGCTCATATTGCTATGGTGATCCAGCCCCAGAACCCATATTTGATGGTTTACCAGAGGCCAAGATCCTATCTCATGCCAGGTGAGCTGAGAAGGTGACCAGGGACACCTTGACAGGTAGAAGTAAAAAGCAGCCTTAGCTATGTATGCCAGTGTCTTCCGGGACTTGTCATTGTTGAAGGTGGAGGCTGGGAGGAGTCAAAGATGCAGATAAGAGGGGGACCCATTAGGGAATCAGGCTCAAGGTAAGATCTCCTTGTGCTAGGCCAGTCAGCTTCCCCACTGCCCTGTGGGGCAGAAGGCAGTGGGATGCGAGGTGTGCAATGATGCACTGAAGCATCAGTAGGCACTAAGGTAGAAACAGTTGCCCCAGCAATGTCGTGATCCCAGCAGTGGCCAGCTCACCCTCAACCAAGATTTGTCTCCCCCAGGAGACCCAGAACAATGCTTCACCATTTCCTCCAGTCATTCAAACACAGCTACTGCCTGTTCTCCCCATCCTATTTCTTAAGTGGGGAAATTGAAGCCAAAGATGTATGAATGGCTCAGAGCTAGCTCTACTGGTCCTCTTAGTTCCAGCTAGTCCTGTTCTTCACTGTTCTGGCTGATAACCCAGCAGCCTCTCAGTCACTGATTCCATACAGGACATAGGATGTGATGATGTCCAGCAGCTCAGCTGCAGACATGTCTGTGGAGTAGACATCTTCAGGGATTGAGAAGCAAGTAGAGGTCCGATTCAAATAAAGAAGGATGTAGCGGCAGAAGTACATAGACAGGCAGATAGATGCACACACATGCACAGTCCCAGAGCAGTCTTCAGGGCAAGGACAAGGCCTTGGCAAGACGAATCCAGAACCAAGACTTGGTACAGGGGTTGGTATAGTCACAGATGGTGATGAATCGCAAGATGCTGGGGAACTCTTTCTTCATTGCCTTGTACTTGATGGGGATTAGACGCTTCTGATGGGCACCTGAAAGGGGGTACCATGCTGGCATTAGGCCTTTGACCCATGGTGAGGCAGGTCCAGAGCCCAACCCAAGGGTTAATAGCAGCCCTCCCCTACCTAAGCATCCCAGCACACATTCACCCACACAAAGAAGCACAGAAGCACACACGTTCAGTTGTGCAGAGACCTGTAGAAGCTCCTTGGTGCTGCATCCATGGCCCCTGAGGATAGAGGGGCATCCTAAGGCCCCGCCACCCTATTCATCTCTGGCCACACAGGGCTGAGCTTACCTGGAGAGAGGCTGAGTGCAAATTTGGTTTGGAAGTCACATTCCTTACTCTGCAGGTAATCATCAGAGACAACTACCACCATCCGGCGGCACCTAGGGGGAGAGTGGGCAGGCTGTAGGCCCTGTTTCAACTTAGTTCAGCACACACCCAGGGCACAGCCTCAGGTGTGCAGTGCTCAACTAGAAGGAGACACTCAGCACCTAGACCCCTGGGTTTCATGCAGCCACCCACCCACCCACCCTTTGGCCCTCTAGCCAACCTCTTCTCAATGAGCTCACTGGCAATGGACCAGACACAGATGCCAGGCAGGACATCACGGTCAGACACACAGAGCTTCAGCCGATAATTTGTCTGTTCCAGTTGTTGGATCATCTCCTGCACAAATTGGATGTCGCTGGGGCAGTAGCAGATGAAGGCATCAAAACGCTCAGGCATTTGCCCTGAGTGCACAGCACAAAGGTGATAGTCAGAGCTCCACAGAAAGGAATAAGTGCCCTTCCCAGGAGAGGAAAGATGAATACTCCTAAGGGCCAACCTCTAGATTAACCATGAAGTAGACAGATCATTTCATGAGTCTCATAGCAATCCTGATGTAAGACAGTTATTATCCCTGTTTCTTAGGTGAGGAAACTGAGGGTCAGAAAGATTAAATGACTTGACCACAGTCCCACAAACCACCTATTTCCAACATCCACGCTTTTTTTTTTTTTGAGACAGAGTCTCATTATATTGTCCTTGGTAGAGTGCCATGGCGTCACAGCTCACAGCAACCTTGAACTCTTGGGCTTAGGTGATTCTCTTGCCTCAGTCTCCCAAGTAGCGTGACTACAGGCGTCCACAATGGCCGGCTATTTTTTTTTGGTTGTAATTATCACTGTTGTTTGGCAGGTCCAGGCTGAGTTCGAACCTGCCAGCTCTGGTGTATGTGGCTGGTGCCCTAGCCACTGAGCATAGGTGCTGAGCCCCAACACCTATGCTCTTAATACCTCAATGTCCTATGGCCTACTGTTCCATCTGTCCTATGGGAACAGTATTGGACCCTTACCCAGAGGGTCATCAAGTGTAGTGATGCCCAACATCTCCTCTGTCCGCGGGACACTGCTGTCTACAGCGGCCACCTGTAAGGGCTTCTCAGACTCTTCCTGTTGCTGCTTCAAAATATACTTTTGGCAGTCTTCCTCTGCAGGAAAGAGACAAGGTGTGGCAGGCTCCCCAACAGTGCTCCACCCCCCTATCTGGCCTTGTTGTATGCGAAGGCTTCTCAAGCCATCAGCAGCTCAACAGCTCTGAGAAGTTGAGCTCTCAATGGCTGACTGTCCCAAAGTCAGTCATGTACTGGCTATCCAGGAAGCCACCAAAGTCAGGGTTTACTTCTCAGTCCCTCCCTAGGGCTCCTAAGAATGGAACTAAGGTAGGTCTGCTGATTCTAGGATCCAAAGTGGATGTGAACAAGGGGTGTGGCATTGAAGAAGGGCTCAGGAGACCCAGTCCTTATGGTTCAGGCAACCAGCAACATGTGCCTGATTATGGACAGCTGTACTTATTGCCTACACATGTATGAGTATACTTTTTAAGTGCCAGTGAGGAGCAGAAGGGGCTGCATTTTCCCAGGACTTGAGAGTTCCAAGATAGTCAGCGTCCAGTCCCTCACCTGCCCTGTTGCCCTACTTGAAACAGTCCCCACTGAAGCAGATTCTAACTCCTGGCCCTACCACAAAGTCTTTGCCTAAGCTGCTTCCTTCCCATCCCTATCATGTCCTTTAAGAACTAGACCTGCACAGTTCTTCCTCTGCAGGCTTTTCCAGAACCCCCAGACAGGAAACGCGGGGTGGGGGGCCTCCAGGGAAGACAGAATGCTGAGGCCAGTTAAAGTCAGCCTCCTAACCCCCCGGGTATGAGGCCAGGAAGAGGGTGTTCTCACCAATGCTGGGTCTCAGCTCGACCAGCACGTCTTCGCGGCCCACCTTAGCGAGCAGCTCGAGCAACCGGCCTACAGAGGCGCCGGGACGTCCCTGCCAGGTGGCCAGCAGTCTGCCGGTGGGGTCGGCAAACGTCTCCAGCTGCCGGATCTCCAAGTATTCAAAGTCCATCTCCTCTGCCAGCGTGGTCCAGTCGGCCGCCACCAGTGTCCGCACGTTCAAGAATAGCGACAGGCGGCGCCGCACTCGCATGTTGAGCGCTGTCAGAGGTAGCGAGGCCATGAAGGAGGCAGGGGTCGCGGACTCCGCACCAGGAACTCCTGCAGCCATGGCGGGCCTCCCTGGAGCCTCCGTGCTGATGGGTCGAGTTGTCGCCGGCACTTCCTCTTTCCTCTACGGTTCCCGCCCCGCCCCGGCGGTTTTCGTTTTCCGAGAAGCACCTCCCTGCTCTGTGATCTGGAGCTTCTAGCAGATGTGCGGAGGTGGGGGCGTCCATCCCTACCCTCGTGGTCTGGGAAGGCAGGTGGATGTGGGAACCTAGAGCCTACCTTTTGAGATTTGGGGAGGTCCACGGAACTGCCCTTCAGGGTCTGGTGGTGGAGGTAGTCGGGCAGCAGGGGTGGAGAGACGCCCTCTTTGGGGGGTTGTAGGAACCGGGTCTTGCTCTTTGGGATCTGATGGAGTCATTTCCCTTTCATTGGGAATCTGCAGGGTTCATCCGGTCCTGCCCTTGAAGGTGACCAGCAGGGAAAAAAGGGGAGGCATGAGCTCTGCCCTCCAGCGTCTCTGAGAGTTGCACAATTTTGCCAGTAAGAGTATGGGGAGGGACCTGCAGAGTACTCGGAGGTGGGAGTGGGCTAGGGAGAGTCTGAGGCATGCTGTGGGCCTGTCCTTGAAAGGAGGGGGTCTCGCCACCCTACCTTTCAGGGCTGGGCATCACAGGTGTCTGAGGGAAACCCAGTACTACTCTCTAGGGTCTCAGGTAAACACGTAGCCCTGCCATTAGGAAGGCAAGAAGGCACGTGACCTTGCTTTTTACCTTTGGGGACACAGTTTTAATCTGGGGAGCCCTGGTTAATTAATTCATTCAACAGGCATTTACTGATCATCTACTAAGTGTCAAGAACATTGCAGGCTCCCCGGATACAAGTTACCTCTCTGCTTGGTGGAACCCAGCCTCTCTGCTTGGTGGGTCCGACGGCTAGTGGGGCAGGTGGACACTAATCAAATTATTCCAATTGGGTACAAAACTGGTAAAAGAAACGTGGGATGTTCCCTCTCCAGTTAGAATGTTTGTCACACTAGGGCACCTCGGTAAAAAATCCGTTCTCCCTACCGGCCGAGAATTCCCTATTCCTTTGGTCTTCTCGAAACACTTTCTGGCTAAAGTACACTCCTTATAAGTATTTAGGTACCCTGGCTTGGGTGCTTGGACACTGGGAATAGCGGAGCCAACTAGGAACAGGGTAGAAATGTTAGAGCCCCGGCTTCCTTTTCCACCCCAATCTAGAAGCCGTAAGTGGAGCTCCTGGCCCTCGCGCTTGCGGTTCCGCGTCAGGCAGTAGGTAGGCCGGGCTTTCGGGTTCCGCCTCTAGTTTGGGGGCAAAAAGTTGGAAAGGCTTCCGCCTGCGTTTCCGGGTGGTAGTTCAGAAGAACCCACCTCCTGGTTGGCCGCGTTAAGCTACAGTAGGCGGGGTTCTTCTGGAAAACTGGTCTAGGTGGTTACCGACGGCTTTGCCTTGGCGGGTCCTAGTCTGCGACCAGGAGGTGGGCGGTGGAGAAGGGGCGGGTCGTAAGGCAGATTCGCCTTCTGGTTGGCTGCAGTGAGAAACAAGAGGGACCTTTGGAAGAACATTCGTGTTTGTCCACGGGACTGTGGGCGGGGTTTAGGCCTCCGGGGCTGAGGTTTGGTTCTGCGCCTGCGCAGGCGACAGTCTGTTTGCAGCTATCGTCAGTTCCCGGGCAGGTGGGTGGTCTATGGGGCCGGGCATGGCAATGCGGAGGCTGCAGGTAGTGCTGGGCCACCTGAAGGGCCAGCCCGATTCTGGCTGGGCGCCTCAGGCTGCGCCATGTTTGAGCAGCGACCCTCAGGCCTCGGCAGCGGACGTAGTGGTGGTGCATGGTCGGCGCACGGCCATCGGCAGAGCGGGCCGCGGTGGCTTCAAGGTGAGGCCCATCGGTCTGGGCTCTAGGTGTGAGAAGACGAACCGGGAGGGCTGGGATCCAGCTCATCTGCTTAGTTCCTCTCGACGTGGCAGGCAGCTCTATATCCAAGTTGTGGTTGCTTTCTCTCGGAGGGTGAGCATAGGGGTCCGGGATGGGGGAGAGTCACTGCGGCTGCTCTTCACTGTTGCAGGACACCACCCCCGACGAGCTACTCTCAGCAGTCATGACGGCGGTTCTCCAGGATGTGAAGCTGAGGCCTGAGCACCTGGGGGACATCTGTGTAGGTGAGCACACCACCCAGGCCCTGAGTTGTGCTCTCTCCGATTTCCTATTTCTCCAAAGCCCTCCCTGCTCCAAGTTTAAGGGAATGTCGATGGCCCACACCTTCTGTCCAAGCTTCTTTCCCACCCCTATATCTGTACCCTTGAAATATAACAATGTAATATGGGGAGAATCTCTTCTGCTGGTGGCTCCCCTAGGTGGGGAATCACACTGTTCCTTCTGGAGTGACAGTAGGAGTAGGAGAAGGGCGCTGGGTGAGGTGTGCATTTCAGAAACTAATTTCCCTGACCGACAAGATTAGTTCTGTTAGACTTCAAGCTTGCATTGCATTTTTCTTTCCTTAAAGTCTTCCATGTCACCTTTAAGAACAAGCAGCTTGCCTATCTGTGCTGATTTGGAGAAGCAGGGTATATGGGCATGTGAGCTTGGGATCCTCAGGGACAAGAGTCGGTGTATGACCAGGACATGCTGTTGTATGGCTGGCTCACCTGCTCCCAAACACTGAAGTTCTAAAGCTGCAAATGACCAGCTAAGGGCCAATGTCCTGAAGAAAGATCTGGAATGTCTCCTCTCTGGTATTCGCAGCTATATCTTAGCGTCCAGAACACCACCTGGCACTGAATAAAGGTTTGTTGTTCACAGGAAATGTGCTTCAGCCTGGGGCCGGGGCAGTCATGGCCCGAATTGCCCAGTTTCTGAGGTAAATTTCTCTACTTCTAGCCCTGGGTTGGCCATTTTGACCCTTGAGTGGGCCTAGGCCCCAGGGAACTTAGCCTGTGGGCAGGGGTGGGTCAGGTTGGACGTTAGACCTTGAGGCAACCAGAGTCCTTGGCACTTTCCTCTGGTAGATTCAACCTTTCTCCTGCATTTAAAGGGAGGATGTATTACCCAATGTTGAGCCAAGACACCTAGGGCCTTTGGGACTAGAGCAAAAGTTCTCTGGGGCTTGAATTTTAGCCAAAGCCAGTTCATTGCTTGCCTTTTGTAAGAGTGGACTCTGTCCTCATTTGTAGGGTAGGCACATTGAAGAGTGACTTTGAGCCTTTTTGCTAGTTGAGCAAGCTGGCAACTCTGGTGATATCCCATCAGCAGAGACTTGGGGATAGGACAGAATCCTGGAGAAAGGGGAAGCTCAGGAGCTCTGAGAAACTTGCCCTTGTGTGCCCTCTGTCCAAAAATGGGGGATTAGTGCTTAAGTTATTTTCGTGTGGAGATTTAAGAACTGCTTAGCTTTGTACTTCCACCTGCTTAGAGAAAAAGTAATAGGAACGTTAGCTAGTGAAAGAGGAAAACAAAAACCTCTAGAAACTGGGAGCAGTTTGGCCTTTTTAGACTGTAATTCAAGGTTCTCACAATCTGGCTCCAGACTTATCTTCCAGCTGCTTACTGGTCTTGACTTATCCTCTTTCAGCCAGCTTGTTTGCCTACTATTCTCCCTACTCTAGTCATTATGTCCTCTTGAAAGTACTATTCCTATGTCCTCTCTCTGCCTTAGCTGAACCCTGTCCAAATACAATCTTACCATTTTTTTTTTTTTAAGAGACAGAGTCTCACTTAAGCTCACAGCAGTGTCCAGCTCTTGAGCTCTTGGGCTTAGGTGATTCTCATGCCTCAGGGTCCCAAGTAGCCAGAACTACCGGTGCCCACCACAATGCCTTTTTTGTTGCAGTTTGGCCTGGGCTGGGTTTGAACCCACCACCCTTGGTATATGGGGTGGCATCCTACTCAGTGAGCCATAGGTACCACCCAGGCTTACCATTTTTGACATGATTTAACCAAACACCCAAGCTTAAAATGAGAGGCCCTTCCTCTCCAGTGCCTAGCCATGTACTTCCTTGTGAGGTCCTTGTGCTGTCTTGCCTGTTATTTTAGTTTCTGCTAAGTATTGGATGGGCATCCTCTAGGGCATAGCATTATAAGCATCTCAGCATCCCTAAGGTGGTACCCATGATAAGTAGGTATTTAGTGATTACTTGATAGATTGGGTAAACTCACATAATAGGGAGTTAGGGGACCTGGGAGGGATTAAATAGGCTGTACAGATCTAGAAGTCTGTCCACCTAAGAGGATCTCTCTGCAGAGCCTCAAGGGTTCCCAATGTTGGTTACACACTAGAATCACCAGAGTACTTTTACTCCCTGAGGTTCTGAGTCTACAGGTCTAGGGAAGGCCTAGAGATTTTCCTGGGGCTTTGCACTGTTGGCCAAGGCAGGTTCACCTGCCTGCTAGCTTCCAGGGCTCAGACCTGTGTGAGAACCCAAGGGAACACAGCAGGGGAAGGGATGTTAGACATATGGTGCCTAACATGTGTCAGAGTTCTTCATTTAGTTGGGAACAGGCTTTCAGGAGTGAATAGGGGAACATAAAGGGTAGCCATATGGTTATTGATAAAGCTGAAGGGTGAGAAGGCCTCTAGTCTCAGACTTTAGACATTTCTTTTGCTTTGGTGCTCTCTCTTTGTTCGTTGGGAGAAACAGAAATGTATAGTTTTCATTTTTGAATCCTCAGAGGGAGAGAATAAGGATCCCTGTGGCCCTAACAGGCTTCTCTTGCCTTGAGGTTGGGCTTGGCCTTTGGTTGAGGAGAGTCATTGGTTGAGGCATGCTCTTGTGGGACCCTGGGGACAAGTGCCTGCAGAGATGGGCTCTCCCTAATAGCTGTCCATTCTCCATTCCATGGATCTGGCCTGGCATGGGGTGAGGGCTGCCACATTTGTTCACCCAGTCTTTTTATGGCCTGATGGGGGCAGTTGGAAGTATGTGCCTGATTTCCTTAAGAGCTTGGCAGGGGAGAGGGGCTCACTCCACTGTCTCACTTTCTATTTCAGTGACATCCCAGAGACTGTGCCTTTGTCCACTGTCAATAGACAGTGTTCGTCGGGGCTACAGGCAGTAGCCAGCATAGCTGGTAAGTTAAGACTGGGTGGGTGTCAACGGACTTGTCTGGCTTTAGTCCTGGCCCTGTGGGATTGGGTCAGCAAAGCCACTATCTGCTAAGCAAGCAGTCAAGATTTCTGAGAGGACTCTAACTGCAAAAAAGAATGAAGGAGTACCTCTTACCACTGCCCAAGCTTTTTTTCTGAATACTCCTGGATCTTCCATTTCTAAGGCTGGGGCTGAATCTCACATAAAGACCAGTTGGGGTTCTACTGCTTCCAAAACAGATGGACTCTGGCAAAGGATGTTTATGAAATGCTTTTGTTGCAGGTGGCATCAGAAATGGGTCTTATGACATTGGCATGGCCTGTGGGTAAGAATATTTTTCTGCCGGAGCTTATTAACCAACTTACGACAATAAAACTAATTTCCATCTCCTGACTTCTCGGAGGCCATGATTTCAGGATTCCCCCTGTTCCCTTCAGGCAGCTGGCTGGGAATGGGTTCTCATAAATGCAGCTTGGGAGTGGCTCCCAACTCCACAGCTTCAGAAATGCTTACGCCTCTCAGCACTAGAAGGAGAGAGCGATTGGCTCTAAAAGCTTTTTTTCTTGGATATTTGTCAGGCTAGAAAATGTGGGCAAGACATGGAGAAAATAGAGCGTGGGTTTCCTTTTGTGGCCCTTGTTGAATCATGGTGAAAGAGAAGTTACAGTTTTGATTCCCTAAAGCAAGGGACAACTGCTTACTGCATAACTAGTTTGTTCATCTTATTAGGCTGTCTCCTTGTCCCCTACCCTGGAAAATTCCAGCTGCCTATTGGGTTCTGGGGGACATGGTTAGATACTTGGTGGTTTGGTCACTGTCATCTAGCCACCTAGACTGTGGCTCTATCTTTGGCTGCAATGAACAAAGTTGCAGAAGTTGTATTTGGCAGTGCTTCCAGGGAAGTTAAGGGCACTGGGGCCCAGGCTTGGGGAGTACATCTGGCGCTGGGAAGGCAGAAGGAGTGAGAGCTTTGGCAGATTCGGGGACAGGAGCAGCCACCAGGTTCTGGCATGCTCCTAATGCCTCTCAGAGCCTCATGGTAGTGTTTCTTGGTAAAAGTATTGCCAGCTCTTGTCCTGGGGCTACGTTGACTGGCACTGTGTTATACTGACCTGTGTCTGGACCTGTGTCTGCATTCATAAATAAAGCCAAAGACCACCCTGCAGAGACTTTGACTGGGCAACGGTTACTGCCCTTTGATATCTCTCATGTCCCTTTCTTTGTTTTTATTTTTATTTTTTAGAGATAGGGTCTCACTCTAGCTCAGGTGATTCACCCACCTCTACCTCCCAAAGTGCTAGGATTACAGACAAGAGCCATCGCCCTGCTTCATGTCCTTTTCTTATTGGAGGGAAGTGGTGAAAAGAAGGACTGGGCCTTTTATGAGTTTCTTAGAAGGCATCTGATTCCCAAATAGGTTAAGGACCATACTACTTGGTTATTAAGGATCCAGGCCAGAACAGACACCCACATCATAAGCTGTCTGTTCTGCATAGGTTTTGTTTTTTGAACAGAGTGTCACTCTGTTTCCCTGGGTACAGTGCTGTGGCATCATAATTCATAGCAACCTCAAACTCCTGGGATCAAGCAATCCTCTTGCCTCAGCCACCCAAGTAGCTGGGACTACAGGTGCCTGCCACAATGCCTGGCTAGTTTTTCTGTTTTCAATACACACGGGGTCTTGTTCTTGCTCAGGCTAGTCTTGAACTCCTCAGCTCAGGCAGTCCTTCTACCTTGGGCTCTCAGAGTGCTAGGATTACAGGTGTGAGCCACTGTGCCCAGCCTATACCCATAGGTTTTTTTTTTTTTTTTGAGACAAAGCCTCAAGCTGTCCCCCTGCGTAGAGTGCTATGGCTTCACTGCTCACAGCAACCTCCAACTCCTGGGCTCAAGCGAGTCTCCTGCCTCAGCCTCCCAAGTAGCTGGGACCACAGGAGCCCGCCACAACGCCTGGCTATTTTTTGGTTGCAGCCATCATTGTTGTTTGTTGGGCCCAGGCTGGATTCGAACCCGCCACCTTAGGTGTATGTGGCTGGCGCCTTAGCCACTTGAGCCACAGGCACCGAGCCACCCATAGGTTTTGATCATGGCATATGACCCAGGGCATCCTAGTTAGGAGTAGACTGTAGGACCAGAATACCTAAATTTGGATCCCAGCTGAGTGACTGTGAACAAGTTACTCGGCCTCTGGACCTCAGAGTCCTCACCTCTAAAGGGAATATCTCCCTTAGCTCTGTGGAAGTTGATGAGATTAGATGGAGTAATAACAGCCTGTAATACAGGGCATAAATCAGGTGACTGGCACAGCTTGAAGCACTCTAATATCTGGAGAGAGTTCAAAATAGTGTTGGGCACATGAAAAGCACTGAGTCAAGGTTATCTGTTATTATCCTGTAGGGCCTTATAGTCCCCCACCTCATGGAAGCCTGTTTTGACTACACTAAACTGGGGAGTTCACCTTCCTCTGAGCTCTAGCACTTTCTTGTTTATATAGCTCAGGTCTGAGCTTTGTGGTTATTTTCAAGATATTCATCTCTTCGGCTCAGCGCCTGTGGCTCAATTGGCTAAGGCGCCAGCCACATACACCTAAGGTGGCGGGTTCGAATCCCCAGCCCGGGCCCGCCAAACAACAATGATGGCTGCAACCAAAAAATGGCCGGGCGCCTGTGGTCCCAGCTACTTGGGAGGTGGAGGCAGGAGACTCGCTTGAGCCCAGGAGTTGGAGGTTGCTATGAGCTGTGATGCCATGGCACTCTACC